>ML815433.1:43515-86385 GCA_009831015.1 Picea engelmannii | reverse complement strand
TGTCCACCCCTCTCCCTCAACCTCTCTGCAATTGTGTGTGGCCCCTTTACTCCATATGTGAGTCAAGTCGGCAAGCTATCGTCAGCCTGCATCACCAATAATCATGTCAGAATGTCGTCATCAAATAATCACATCAAATCAACATCATAATAAACAAATCAACCCAAAAGCACACTCCCTGACTCAGTCCGGAGTCCAAGGGGGTCTACCGATGCCTCCGCATCCTCAAGGTCACAAACCTGCACACTCAATCAACTGAGTCAATAGCACCCGTCTACATGAATAGTAACACATCATATCATCTGTCAATCACATCATAATCAACATCATAGGTCTAACATAAAAAGGGTCCAGATCACTTGCGAGCAAGTGTCCTCAAACAATAAGTGGTCTCAGTGCGCCAGAGCGGGATGTTTCATAACCAGGTGCACCGTAAGAGGAGAATGAATAGGGAGTTTCAACTTAATGCGTAGATAAGAGATTCTTCCAGGGAAATAGCATAAGATTGTTCCAGTTGGAAGGTTGACAGGGGTAAGTGTTAGCATTGATGGAGTGCACAACTTGGATGATTTTGAACTGATCGAGATAGTAGATGGAATCACCCCTTACCCAACACTACTTGGAATTGATTGGGACTTTGACAACCTAACTATCATTGATCTGAAGAAGAGGCAAATGATATTTGAAGAAGAATACTTGAAGGTTACTGCGTCGTTAGATCCTACTGAAGGAAGAAGAAATGTAGAACTAGTAAAAGGAAAAGAGCTCGACAACCTATATAATATGACTACGTGGATGGATGATTATGTGAATCCTACATCCGATGGTGTACTTAGCTGGAGAAGTACTAGTTCATGCCCGTCAGATTTAGAGGAAGCTTTGGAGAATTGACAACATGGGTTGCATGAAGTGTCTACAAGGAAATGAGCTCGAATTACTCACGCGTTGTGATGGATTGAAACTGAGGTATGTGATCCTCCAAGGTATGACGAACTAATCGATGTAGCTACTTTATAAGATAATTTGAGTTGAAAATATTAGATCAAGAAAGATTATTAGGTTTATACATCACGTTGAAAGTGACTCCGGCCGGATGGTGGGATGCGCATAAGAATGGATTAAGATATTAATGACAATGTAGAATACTAGTACAGGCAAGTTTGAAAAAAAGAATGAATGTAGTATACATAAGTATACAAGATTGACTTGTCCGATGGAGCATGTTACACAATGTATTGCAACATGGAATAAAGTACCCAAGCAAGAATGGACACATTTTCTTGTACACAGCTTGAACACAATCCCGAAGAATTGGTACTTGGAACTGAAAGTGCACAAAGAAACTGCAGACTGGGAAGAATCTCATAATTTCAAGGTAACTTTTAGTTTTTAAGATGATGCTCCTTTAATTGACTCAACTTTGCAGGTCATCAAGAACAATATTGTTTTCAGAAAAAGACTCGATGGAATTAGTACCTGTTTGTAGCGCGCATAGATATTATGTGGTAGTTGGAGAATTTTTTCACTGTTATAATGTCGCTGACAAGGACCAAGAGGTGGACGAAGATCCCAAAAATGTGAAAATAACATAAACAGAAGGAGAGCGAGCAATAGAAGGACCACAACTTGGATATGATATGTATGCAAATCCATTGAGAATGCACAAAGTAAACATTGGTAGAGAAGATAATCCCAAATTTGTGAACATAGGAGACTATTAAAATAATGAAACTGTTGAAAATATAGTTGATTTACTGCGCTCGTATCAAGACCTATTTCTGACTACATTTTCATAGATGAAAGGGATTGTTGGGGAGTTAGGAGAGATGAAGATCCCCTTGAAACCAAATGTTAAGCCTATAAAGCAGAGGCCACATAGATTGAACCTAGTATATAAGCAGAAGGTGAAAGAATAGTTAGACAAGATGTTGAAAGCTAGAATTATTGAACCTATTTCAGAATCAGAGTGCATTAGTCCAATGGTAGTTCAGGAAAACAAGACAGGAGGGATCCAAATTTGTGTAGATATGAGGAAATTAATTGATTTGTTCTTACATGATCCATTTCCTACACCATTTACATATGAAGTGTTGGAGAACGTAGGGGGGCAAGAATCCTATTCATTCATGGATATATTTTCAGGCTATCATCAGATCAATATTGCATAGGAAGATAGTTATAAGACTACATTTGCGACAAAATGGGGATGTTACCAATACATAGTGATGCCATTTGGATTGAAGAATGCACTAGCAGTATTCTCTATAGTGGTTATAGTAGCATTTAAAGAATTCATCCATAAGTTCTTAGAAGTATACTTAGATGACTGGATGTTGTTTAGTCCATTGATAGATCATATTGAGATTTTTCTCTTGATGTTGGATAGGTGTAAGCAAGGGTTGTTGGTGGATCCTGTGAATATTGTTGTGATTGCTGATCTACTATCGCCGACTTCATTGTGATAGTTACGAGCTAGGTTGGGTCATACAGGGTACTATAAGAAGTTCATCAGAGCATATGCACGTATTACAACCTCGATGGAAACTTTAATAAAGAAGGAGAATAAGTTTCAATGGAATGAGGAATGTGAGGAAGGGTTAGATAATTTGAAACAAAAATTGGTTACTGTGCCAATTTTGATATTTATAGATTGAAAGGAGTTTAATGTTCACATGGATGCGTCATATGTAGCTTTAGGAACGGAATTAGCTTAGCATGGAGAGGGAGATATAGATCATCCCATTGCATTCGAGAGTAGGAAGTTGTCAACGACAAAAGAAAACTATACTTCTACAGAACATGGAGAATTAGCCATGGTGTATGCATTGCAGAAGTTCAGACACTACTTGCTAGGCCCACACTTTAAGATGTACACATACCATTGTGCAGTAAGATATTTGGCAAATAATCCAGTGCTGGGGGGGAGAATATGCAAATGGCTATTACTGTTTCAGGAATATCACTTTGAGGTAATTGTGAAACCAAAGAAATTTAATTCAGGACCTGATCACATATCATGCATATTATCAGGAGAAGGTGCAAAAAACTTGAATGACAATTTACTAGACACACTTATTTACAGTAAAGATGGTTGATGACTATTTGGAGACATAGTTTAATTCTTGAGTACAAGAGTAACCCCATTTGAGTTTACAATTTCACATAAGAAGAAATTAGTACTGAAGACACCAAACTATCAACTTATAGAAGGAAATCTGTACAAGTTAGGCGCATATGGAATTTTGCGACGATGTCTATTAGAACATGAAAGACATATGATATTGTCATAGGCACATGGAGGGGTTTCAGGAGGACAATAAACAACAAAAAAAACAACTTAGAAGATTTTGTGTGGAGGATTGTGGTGGTCTACCCTTCATAAGGATGCCAAGGATTTTTTTAAAACTTTTGATGTTTGCCAAAGAATTGGGAAGACATCCACGATAGATGAGATACCATTAGTACCACGAGTGACATTAAAATATTTTGATAAATGGGAAGTGGATTTTTTTGGGCCAATCAATCCACTAACGAAGAGGTCAGGAGCCATATACATCATTACTGCGACAGATTATGTGACTAGATGGGCTGAAACAAAGCCATTCATAGATTGTAGTACATAGACAATTGTGCAATTTTTGTTTGAAAATGTGTTTACAAGGTTTGGATGCCCGAGAATACTTCTGAGTGATCAAGGAAATCATTTTCTAAATCAGACGATAACAACTTTGATAGAGGAGTTTCATATTCATCATAAGAAGAGCACACTGTCTCATGCTTAGGAAAATGGGAAAGTAAAAGCATTCAATAATATCTTAGAACATGTACTAACGAATGTGTGTAGTATAAGACGAGATGATTGGAACTTGATGATTCTAGTAGTATTATGGGCGTATAAGACTACAAGTAAGAAGTTGGAAGGACAAACCCCATTCATACTAGTGTATGGCCAAGAAGTTGTTATTCCTATGGAATGCATAGTACCGAGTTTGCAAATTGTATCGCTAACATAACTTATAGATTCTGGTGCAATGGAGAAGAGATTGTCAGAGCTAGTAGAGATGGATGAGGATCGATTTGTTACAGGTTTCCATCACCAAGTTTAGAAATCGTGTGAGAAAGCATGGCATGACAGACACATTAAACAAAAGAAGTTCCATACAAGAAACTTAGTTTTATTTTATGAAAACAAGTTTTTGCAGCACCCTAGGAAGATTCAGTTGCATTGGTTAGTTTTGTTAGCACAAGAATTTGCACCTAGAAGAGGCTTGCCTCTCCATAAGCAACTAAATAACCTCTACAGGCATATACAGGCTTCTAACCTATCAACTCAAAGTTATTGATTAGGCTCATCATACAAAAGATCACAAACATTCCATAGTGCCATGGCACTGAGGAGTTGTCTATATAGCATGGTCTGCCATTTTACTACCTAAAATGCTGCTAAATCTCCTAAGACCAATGACACTGCTAATACCCGAGGTTGCTACCCATTCTGTCAACGTTCAAGTGAAGGTGCTACCAAAATTTTGACAAGATACATAGGCGGGCGCTACCGAAATTCGGACATGATACACAGGTGGGCACTACCCAAATTCGCTACCTAAATTTTGACAGAAACCAAATTCTGAAAAGACGTTTCTGCTAGTTTTGAGTGACAAACTTAAAACTTGTATATGAGAAAATGGGAAGGAATTTTTGAAAACTGGAGGAGGTTTTTGTTCATCAGATACCAAATAACAAAAACCTCTCTCAGTTTTTCAAAATTTTTTATGGTTAGATATTTATTTGACATAGAAGTGGTGCTACAGAACGTGTTGCAGAAACTCTATTTTAAGGTTGTTGAACTGACATTTTTGACCAGTTGACTTCCAGGAGGATTTCCCGGTGAAATAAGATTAATTTTAAAAATCCCAAGGAGGTTATTGTCAATAAAATATCCAAGAACATTAACCTCTTTCATTTTTCACACAGGTGTCATGGATTGGGATATTCAAAATAATCTTTGAGCCCTATGTTTTCCGTTTTCGTGATTTCCTGTTTGAGACATGTTTTTGAGACACCTGTTGTGGCCAGTTGGAGATGAATTTAAAGAAAATGAGAGAGTCTTATTTACAAAAACTTTTTTCATATTTTACACAACTATTATTGTTTGAGAATTACAAGTGGAGTTTGGAAGCCTCTTTTTCAAAATTTCACCTCCTAAAAAGCAGGAAATTAGTTAAAACTTGTCATTTTCTGTTTGTAGTTGTTTCTATTTTGGGAAAGGGGTTGGAGTTTGAATAGGTGAGATGGAAAGGACCAATATGGATATATATTCATTGTACAATAGGGTAAGAGGGTTGGATTCATGATCCAAGAGAGGAGAGAGTTAGAGGAACAATTTATTTGCTCAATTGTAAGCTTGAGGGCCTGTTTTAATTAACATTTATGCCATTAGAGATTCATGAGAGTTTCTTATCATAATCTGTGTTCTTTTTTATCATTCTATCTTGTCATATTGCTTGAATAATATTTACAGATTTTGAAGATCAAAATTTGCCTTTGGTTAATGAATTCATGCGCTGCAAAGGATTTGTGGTAATTGCTTGTTAATCACAGATTATTGTTCAAGCACTCTTCAATCTATATTAAAAAAAAGATCTTTGTTATGTGGTTATTATTCTCTTTGTTTACCTTCTATTCTTCTATCCATCTTTGCATAAGCCTTTTGTTTTGTAGACGACTTGATTGCCTTTGATCTGTAGGATGTTGTGACTCCATGCCCAATGGAATGTATTTGCAACAGTTTGATGCCCTCCTTTTTACTCTTCTCTTGTTGATCCACCTATTCAAACTATTTTAATCCATTTACATTTTTATGTTACCAAGATTACTCTCATTTGTAGTCTGGGAGTGACTCTTGGAGTGATAACATAATTGGCGTCGTTGTCGGGGACGGAGATGAATGATAAATCTTGCCTGGGAGAACGACGTTGATCGGATCTAGATTTTGATGGTGAACAAGGGTTGATCACATATTCAGGATTGCATCATTCACCTGGCGACTCCACAATGAAAGACTCCACTGGGGAGGATCATGTTGACACAAAGATGAAAGCACACAAGGGAAAAACCAGGTATCAGTTTATGAGTTTTCTTCATGAACTGTTGTTGTTCTTCATCAACTCATTTTTACTTTTCCCTTCACATGTAAATAGGATTATCTGGTGTTTTGTTTATTCAGATGATCATCAACATACTTTTGTATATCCATCCTTGCAAGAGGAAAGTTTGTCACATACTTGTGTTGTTGAGTTTGATCCCTTGTCCTTGCCTCAACCTATTTATAAAGACGAGATTTGCATTCAAATCCCTCCTGAACCTGATCACCCTTGTAACATTGAAGAGATTGAAATTGTTTCAAAGCCTTCAGAGATATCATCACCTTCTGATATTACCATTGAACCTTACTATCAGTTGGCTATATCTCATACTCAGCCCACTACCGTTTAAAGTAGGATCCGACATAATCTTTTTAAACCTTTAAGGCTGCCACCTTACCTTCATCCTTATCCTCTTAATTTTCTTGAGTATCTTCCCCGGTTTCCTAGAGGGGATAATGTTATAGATGAGAGGCATTTGGAAGCCTTTGAGAACTTTATTGATCAGTTTGAGATAGTGCATGATGATTTTAACATGAGTTTATTCTCCAATTCCTTATTTGGAGATGCTTCTACATGGTTTAGGCATTTGAGGGCTCATTCCATTTGTTCGTGGATGAAGCTATCCGATGTTTTTCTAAAGCATTGGGGAGAGAATAAGTATTTTGACCAATACCTGACTGAGTTTCATGATTTGAGGAGAGGAGAAGAAGAAACTATTGTTGTCTTCAACCGAAGATTTAATAATCATTATCATAACAAGCCATCAACGATATGATATTCCGAGGTTGCTGCCATGGTATACTATGTAAGGGCTCAACATTCTGAGCTTGTCATTCTCCCGAGAGAAAGAAAGTATTCATCCTTAGCATGCTTATTTGAAGATGCCAGAGA
The DNA here is from genome assembly GCA_009831015.1 of Picea engelmannii. Classification (NCBI taxonomy): domain Eukaryota; kingdom Viridiplantae; phylum Streptophyta; class Pinopsida; order Pinales; family Pinaceae; genus Picea; species Picea engelmannii. The sequence goes on along the minus strand of ML815433.1, from coordinate 79,348 downwards.
AGTTGAGGTGAATATCTGTGCTAGCAGGAGGATCTGAGTTCGAGTTTGTTCTGAAAATCCGCATGCATATGAGCAAGCAAGTTGTCATTGAATTTCAAATTTTGAGCAAGAAGACAGTGAGTATGAAGCATATTTGGAACAACATCAAGAATATGAGTATGTGTCAGATTTGAAATCAGATTCTTCAATATCTTCAGATTTTCCTATGGACAGGTATGCATGTCAAGTTGATGATCAATTTTCAGACCTTTGTGAGCATGAAGTAACTGATGATCATATTGATAATTGCATATTTCTTGCTGATAATTATAAATATGATTTAAACCCTGTCTTATCATCATTTGTTGATCATTATTCTGAAGACAAAATTGTTAATATTGATGATCAAAATCTGATCAGAAGGAAACTAGAGGGTTATTAATTTTCAAACAAAGGGGTGGTCATGGATAAACAATTGATTTTTTTGAATCAGTATGCTTATGATTTTGGTTCCAAGGATCCCGTTGCAGTCTTATTGGATTCATACATTTCAGATCACCTGAAAGCTTCATATTTAATTTACTTATCAACACTTCCAAGTGAGTATGGTTTTATGAATGATTATCTATCACTGATGATATGTTTTTATTATTATCTATTGATCAACAATAGAGACAAGACTATTTCAGTTTAGAAATTACTTGAATGTCTATTATGGAAGTCTTCCTTTACCTGATCAGGGTGCAAATCCAGTTAGAATAGGAGTAGGAAGAAATAATCTCATTTCGAGCATTTCCTTTTTGTTAGTTTGTAGTAGTTAGATTTCAGTTTCAAATAAGGAGCAAAGGTGTTCTCAAGCATGAAAGATTCTGGGACAGGAATGAGGATGGATAAGGCATTGAAACTACAAGAGTTCTTAGAGCCTCATAGGGGGGACTCTATCCCCCATGGAGCTTATGTTAGCACAAGAATTTGCGACTAGAGGAGGCTTGCCTCTCCATAAGAAACTAAATAAATTCTATAGGAATATACAGGCTTATAACCTATCAACTCAAAGTTCTTGATTAGTCTCATCATAAAGAAGAGCACATACATTCCATAGTGCCATGGCGCTGAGGATTTGTCTATATAGCATGGTCTACCATTTTACTACCTAAAACACTGTTAAATCTCCTAAGACTAATGGCACTGCTAATACCTGAGGTTGCTACCCATTCTGTCAACGTTCAAGTGAAGGTGCTACCGAAATTTTGACAGGATACAAAGGCGGGTGCTATCAAAATTTGGATAGGATACACAGGTGGGCGCTACCCAAATTCTCTACCTAAATTTTGACAGAAACCAAATTGTGCAAAGACGTTTCTGCCATTTTTGAGTGACAAACTTAAAACTTGTACTATGAACAAATGGGAAGGATTTTTTGAAAACTGGAGGAGGTTTTTGTTCATCACATACCAAATAACAAAAAAATCTCTTAGTTTTTAAAAATGTGCTATGGTTAGAGATTTATTTGACATAGAAGTGGTGCAATGAAACGTATTGCCGAAACTCTGTTTTAAGACTGCTGAACTAACATTTTTGACCAGTTGAATTCCAGGAGGATTTTCGAGTGAAATAAGATTAATTTTAAAAAACCAAAGGAGGTTATTGTCAAGAAGATATCCAAGAACATTAACCTCTTTCATTTTTCACATGGGTGTCACGGATTGGGAGATTCAAAAAAATCTTTGAGCCCTATTTTTTCAGTTTTCGTGATTTCCTATTTGAGACATGTTTTTGCAACACCTGTTGTGGCCATATGGAGATGAATTTAAAGAAAATGAAAGAGGTTTTTGTTCATAACCAGATTATATAGAAAAACCTTTCGCATATTTTACACAACTGTTATTTTTTGAGAATTACAAGTGGAGTTTGGAATCCTATTTTTCAGAATTCCGCCTCCTGAAAAGCAGGAAATTAGTTAAAACATGTCATTTTCTGTTTGTAGTTGTTTCTATTTTGGGAAAGGGGTTGGAGTTCGAATAGGTGAGCTGGAAAGGACCAAGATGGCTATATAATCATTGTACAAGAGGGTAGGAGGGTTGGATTCATGATCCAAGAGAGGAGAGAGCTAGAGGAACCATTTATTTGCTCAATTGTAAGCCTAAGGGCATGTTGTAATTAACATTTTTGCCATTAGATATTCACGAGAGTTGCTTATCAGAATTTGTGTTCTTTGTTATCATTCTATCTTGTCATATTGCTTGAATAATATTTACAGATTTTGAAGATCAAAAGCTGCCTTTGGTTAATGAATTCATGAGTTGCAAAGGATTTGTGGTAATTGCTTGTTAATCACATATTATTGTTCGAGCACTCTTCAATCTATATTACAAAAAGGATCTTTGTTATGTGGTTATTCTTCTATTTGTTTACATTCTATTCTTCTATCCATCTTTGCATATGCCTTTTGTCTGGTAGACGATTTGATTGCCTTTGATCTGTAGGATGTTGTGACTCCATGCCCAATGGAATGTATTTGCAATAGTCTGATGCCCTCCTTTTTACTCTTCTCTTGCTGATCCACCTATTCAAACTATTTTAATCCATTTGCATTTCTATGTTACCAAGCTTACTCTCATTTGAAGTCTGGGAGTGACTCTTGGAGTGATAAGAAGGTCCATATGTGACCAGGTTTGTGACATATGCAGGTGTTGTTCAATTGGAGAAACTTAATGGAGAAGTTGTGGAAGGAATGGTTAGCGGTAGTCAGTTGAAACTATATAGGGACAACCACACTTCCGTGCACTAGTCTGAGTGCCTAGTATCTCTACCATAGTACTTGTATTATAGTGTACTATACAAAGAAAAAGAAAAGAAGAAAAAAAATAAAAGAATTTGAAGATTGAAGTGATGCATAAGGTTAAACGAGTAAGGAGACAAAGAAAAAAATGTTGCAGAGATGTAGAAAGAAGAAGGAATTGTGTGTAGGAAGGAGGATTGAAGTGTGACACAGATTTTTGTAGAGGGCGGGAAAGACATTAAAAAACATGCATGATAGGACAATAATTAAAGAGTGATCATAACGATCAAGTAGTAGAGACGCACAACCATAAATGGAAAGCGACGATGAGACTATGACAAACTTGAAAGATATAGACAATGATCCGCATAATAATCCAAATTTTTGCAGAGTATGGAAAGAATTGAACATCAGTACAGTTGGATTGGACAATAGGTTTGGTCGTGAAGAAAAAAAATAGAAACAACTAGCGACTAGTGATAGAAGCAATTGAAGGGTCAACAAAAATAAGTTATTTTCATTTGAGTATTCATAGAGAGCAGCGAGAGGAGAGATCTGAGTGATGACAAACAAAGTCAAAGAAGTTAGCTTCCAAGCGACTAGTTGCAGAGAGAAATGTCGCCACCAACGACATGAGAAGCTCTGAATAAACAACGCACATCGATACACGTGACCAAGGAAACACCAGGAGCATCGACGTCAGGGTCAACCTCGATTTACTATCCAAGGGATTATGTACCACCAAGGAAGCTGACAACAAAGGAATTGAAGTTACAAAAAGAGTTGAAGTATGAATTGGTCGAGCCAGAAATTCCACCAGGTGTGATCATTGAGGAAGATATGATTGGCATCGTAGGAATCCTAAGGTACGCAGACCGTGACTTGAAAGATATGAAGAAGTTTCCAGAGTTGGCTCCAAACAAGTACATAAGCATAAGACTCATCCCAGAGTCACAAGCAATCATAATAGAGCCACGGGAGTGGGAGATGGGGATGGAAAAAATAGGTATTATTAACCTTTTAGATATTCGACATTTTGGCAGGAGCACTAAGATAAATATTTGTGTTAATTTATTACTTATTTTTCTACACAGAGGATTTCAATGGTTAGATAAACTGATGTCCATAGACACAGAGTTGATTTCATAAATAATCGGGTTGCCATCAAAAGGGGAAGAACCATCGTCACTATTCACAGAAAAGATAAAGGAGAAATCATTGGCAAAAGAATGAAGGACAAATATGACACATTAATAGGTGCACGTGGCCTGGATGTCGCAAGAATCAATGATGATACAGTCTGGTTCACGAATCAGGTGCTGGCCTGCAAGTTGTTGAGGAAATATCGCAAGGATCAAGTACTAGCAGGTGTGATGACGACAACTGAGAAGTGCGTCACAAGAGTTAAAATGAGTTGGGAAATGTTCCTATTGAACCAGTTCTTGATAGATTGCAAGGAAGCTCAAGATAAAGGTATGAAATTTCATTATGCTTGGTTGTTAATATTGATAGCACTAGTGGCTCGGAGGGAACTAGAGGACACTCAATTTTTGGGAGTTGTGAATAAGCCATGCTTAGCAGCGAGATATGTAAACTTGTGGCATACTGTGCACAACGAGAGACAAATAGATAACAACATTATATTCTATGTATACAAGGAAGTAATTTGGGAAAATATCCAGAATACACCGGGCATACTACCGCATGTAGTAGAAGAATAGTGGGATTGCGCGCTTCAAAGTCAAAAGACAACATATGTACATTCATGATAAGAAGGACCCAGAGTAGTAGTGGATACTGTGCAGATACAAGTTGACAGAGGTTGATGTGGGACATATCATAGAAGACTGGGAGGATGAATGGAAAACCCTAGTAAAAAAGGTATAGCAGTCGGAACCACAACCGTTAGAGAACAAGCCAGAGAAAGAATATGATGAAGAAGAAGAACAAGAACAGGAAGGGGAAGGATATGGCGCAAGAGGAACACAAAAAAAAATACTGCACCCAGGGTAGAAGCCAAAGGAACATGATACGAAAAAATCAGTACCGCAAGGAAAGAAGAGGAAAGAAATCGAACAAGTGGCCATCCCAAGTGGAAATTGAGCACAACAAACATGATAGAGGTGCAAAAGATAACATCCCACCCATCTGTGATATCAGAAGAGAGATGAGTGATGAAGATAATAACAAGAGATTTGGTGTTCCCTACGACAGAATAAAAAGAGCATGCAAAGGAACTTAGTTATATTGACTTGGTGATATCTCAATTTCTGGTAGAAGTGTTACATGGTTTGCATACGAGCGTGATGCAGGAACTACAATTGCGTGCGATGTCAATGTTTATGGAGTTGACAAAGGCGCTCAAAGATAAGGATGTGTTGGAAGAAAAGTATGATCAACTTAGGATGGAGTGGGATGCGTCCACACAGAGGATAGAGAGATTGAAACAGGACGTCCAAGGGATTTATAATAATATTCCAGAAGTGCCTAGGTAGGAAGACGTCCCGTTAGAAGAACATGTGAAAAATATTAGTGAATTCATTCAAGGCTTCCACACAAAGATTATTGATTTGGAAGTGCGCCAAATATCGAGCACTCCACCAGAGGAAAGAGATCAAAGGGAGAAGATGAGGACAACAACCATATAGAACATCAAAAGTCTGGAAGCAGAGTGTGTCAAGCTATACAAATAAATCATGGAAGTATGGACTCAGCTGATAGAAGACATGGAACTGCAGTAAATTGCGTATGTTATCCCCTATCCTAGGGATAACTGAGGAGATCATGTCTTGAGGCCCACAGGTCCTAGACATGGGGTGTCGAGAGCCGAAAGACTTGAGCATGGCCCCGGAGGGCCCATATTTTCTTTCGTGCAACCCATTTATTAGCAAAAACATCATCCATCCCACCAACCTGGTCCTAAAATAGCAGTAAGTCTTGATCCATGAGGTAATGATTTCGGGTATCATGGTATGTGTCACTATGATTTTTGAAGAACTTGAATCTGTTGCACTGAGCTCTCCTTCATTTCATAAAATTTTCTTGGAAATTATGCTCTTTAACTTGTTCATACCTGGGAGGGTGACAAAATGCCCTAGTAAGATGGTTCCCCTTTATGATGAGTTTCCACTGGGTGGTTCTATGAAAGGTCATTGTCCGTTCCCTCCATACTTACCACTTTCCATCATTATTCCTCTCATCTCCCCCTACCTTGGTTCAGGCATTGGGTTTTCCACGCTAGGAAGGGTTGTACCTTGCCTTGTGGGAAGAAGGGGATAAAGGCCCAGAGGGTAAAAGTAGCTGGAAAAAGTTAAAATCCAAAATGAACACTTTGAGATGCTTCACCCAGGGATTCCCGAGAAAGAAATAAAATGCTTATCAATAATAAAAGGGGACTCGTAAGATAAAACAAAACTAAAGGTACTAGTTGGTGGATGGGAGGTATCATCATGAGAGAACCTATTAGGTCCATGGGCGTGTAGTGGTATGACACTACCATATATCTGGTCACCAAACCAGGGTAGTGGCTCTTGGTGGCATAACCAAGAGAAAGGGGGTCTCATCACGAGCCAACCTTCTCATTTACGTGAAATTCTTGTGGGTAACACTGTCACCTCTGGTCACCATGCTAGGACAATGTCCCCCATCTTTTCCCTTGAAAAGATGAAGACAAAAATCAATAAGAATAATAATAAAAGGCATTGAATGGGATAGGAAACAATGGAATACATGATAAGGTGCATCTCTCCCTCAACAGAGGCACCCATGGGAAAGACCTACATTTCCCTGTTATCACTACACCCTCTACCCAAACACTTCCCCTACACCATTTCACACACTTACATGACCTAGATTGGCTCTCACTTGGGAAACACCCCAAACATAAGGAGGATTATCCCAATAGGACATCCCGAGACCCTCTCCAAACCTAACTTGTTAAACTACATAACGTCTTTGAGCACATGTCTGGGTAAAGGGGGGTTTAATGCACATGTTTGAGTAATTTGATTATTAGAAGTGATTGACATTGCTACGATACATGTGGCTTATGAACCCCTGGAAGGAGTACTTTTTGTTGCTACAAGACTTTACCAAGTGGACAGGTACATATGGGGGAATGATTAGGTCGAAACTCCATGGGGTGAAAGCCCAACTGATTGATGTTGTAACCCCATGTTAGTATCCACATACTCAAAATATCATAAAATAACATAAGTACACACCATGTACAACATGTCAACATGGAGCACAACTCCAATATAGATAAGTTACACAATAACTCCTTAAAGAATAAGGGAACCCCCTCCAAATAACCCAATACCATTCATACTTAAAAATTCCCATGTCAATAATGAATACATGATCTCTTATATATAGTTATTCGCACTTGCACATGAGACCCCTTTATCACTAGGCCGACCCTATTACATATGTATTTATACATTACATGTACATTTAGGCCCATATATGCCCCCCCTTGGGGTCATATTATATACATTTAGCCATATATATGCTCCCCTTGGGTCATAATATAGTACCCTCCTTAGAAAAGCTTTGCATTTAAAGGCTTCACATGTGATGAAACTAAGTAATATGATTTTTTAATGTTCATGCTTTCTTCATTTCATTGTTGATGATCTATCCATCCAAAATCAATTCTTTTCGGTCTTAATCCTTGGTGTCTAGTTGTTGAATAATTTTATTTCCTTTGATTCCATGTATGTTTGTTGAAGCTTCTCCAATTTTTAGTCGTTGTTAGTCTCTGATAATAGCTTATGGAAGAGTAGTTTGGTGATCCCTTGTTCCATGAATATTGACAAGTATTCCATATTCTTCCTTCATAATGTTGATATCGTCCTTCTTGTCTTCCTTGAAATGTTTCTTGTTAATGAGGGTGTCAATATAGTTTACATTTGATGGTCTTCCTTCACTCTGCACATGCATTTCATCTATCTTCTTTTCAACGATAATGGAATCCTCGATCATATTTTCTTGGTCTTTGATTACTCTTGCCTTCAAAATAATACCATCATATTTGGCATGTACATCCTCTAGATGGAGTTCAACTTCTTCAAGTATCTTCTATTGACCTTCTTGAATTTTGTCTTCTTTCTCCTTTTGAAGCTGCAATGTGATCCCATCCAATAAATTCTGACGTCCTTCTTCAATTTTGGCTTGCATTTATGACTTTACTTCATCCGTATTTAAGGATTCCTCAACCTTCTTAAAAATTTCCTCTTGCAGTCTTTTGGTAGATTCTTCATCCAAGATTCTTCTTTCTTCTTTATTTTGACAATTCTTCTTTTCTTCTTTCAATCTCTTAACCTCATCCAATATTTTTTTTATTATGACTTTGTAATCTACATATCTCTTCATCTTTCTTTTCCAAATATTCTCTTGATTCATCTTTTTCCCACTTGTCTTTGCTAGTCTTTTCTTGCTTTAGATTCTTAACCTCCTTAATGAGTGATTCATTAAGGGATATTATCTTATATAGCTCCTCACCCTTATACTTAATCTCTTCCTTTTCTTCTTTTAATTCATCTTGAATTCTATACATTTCCTCCATTTTTGTATCCCTAATCCATTTATCTGAGAAGAGTTTTTCAAATTCTTCCCATGTGGATTGCCATCTAGTATTTTGATAAACACTCATCCACCACTTCCAAGCTTCATCAAAAAAATAATATCTTTCTTTCCTATTAGTCATATTATATTCTTTTACCAACCTCAACCATTCCATATGATTGATTTCATCTTTATTTTCATCTCTTGTAAATTTAGGTATTTCCATTGATTCTTAATTGAGTTCTAATCCCAACCCTCAAATCACAACCTACATATATTAAGGATAAATATCTCAAATAGTTGTAATGCTTGTTCCAATATTCTCTTGTATGTGTTATTTTTCCAATGGATTTTGAATCAGCTCAATCAGACATTCCAATAAAAAGTTAAGATAGTTTTAAGTGAACATACCCTTGAAACCCTGATTTGGAGTATGTCCTCCTAGCTGACCTTACTTATGATATATCTCTGAAATTTTGGCTCTTATCAATCTGAAATTGAGACATGTAGTACTATGGAATTTCTTCTTTGCAATACCACAGGTTTGACCAAAATTGGATGTGTCAAGTGGAAGTTATGATAACTTCCCCACACCTTGCTGATTTTTGGCCTTTACGGTAGAGAGAACTTGTACAATGTGCCTCGTGCCGACTAATTGATATACAATTCTGGAAATTGTACCATAAACACTATGGCCTGTCAACTATTGAATGAAACTTGTCTCACTCAATTTGGATTCTCTATGAAGAAGTTATGTCGTTTTTACCCGGAACACCTATTTGAGACTAGTCAATAGTACTAGTCAGCTACCCTATATTACACAGGGTGTATCTACAAACTTAGGATGAACCAGATGATGAAAGTTTTATCATAGATGTTGTGATAATTTCTATGAATATGCTCTGTATTTTAGGGTCAGAAATGTTACACAAACAATGTTTTTGCGCAAATTCCTCGATGACTAAATTCAAGATGATTCCAGAACCCTATCTTACACAGGCTATATCTTCGAAAGTATAAGGCCTCAGGAGATGAAATTTTAACCCCACATACCTTGGTCCATCTAATAAATACACTCCAAGGGTTTCCCTCTAAAACGATGCAGAAAACAATTTACAGTGAAAATTTCAAGGTGTCTCAGATGTAGCAACGAAACCCCAAGACCTTGAGCTCTGATACCAAATGTTAGGATCCAAGATGTTGCAAATATCATAAATTACAGAAGTACACACCATGTATACAATTTCAATGTTGAGGATAACTCCAATATAGATAAGTTACACAATAACTCCTTAAAGAATAGGGGAACCCCCTCCAAATAACAAAATACCTTTCATACTTCACAATTCCCCTGTCAATAATGAATACATGACCTCTTATATATAGCATTCACACTTGCACATGAGGCCCCTTTATCACTAGGTTGACCATATTACATATGTATTTACACATTACATGTACATTTAGGACCATATATGCCCTCCCTTGGGGTCATATCATATACATTTAGTGATTGATTGATCAAACAACTTTGAAACTAACTTCCTTGGAACATGCACTAACTCCTACTAACCTTAGATTAGCCTAATTCAGTAACTAACTTGATATTGTTGCAAAATATTGCTACAACCATCTGACAACAACAATTAACCTTAAAAGTGACATGTTATGCTAGCTAGGCATTGCTAAATCTACTCGTGACTATCTAATATCACTTTCCCTACTCAAAGCTACTACTTATAGTCTTTTCTCAAGCATTTTGAAGCATAATTATTGTGGTTGTTACAAATTTATCATTTCTTTTGTAAATTGTTGTATTGCTGCAATTTTATATTAGCTAGTATATTTTTTAACAGTTCATTGTCTTATGAAGCATTAATATCATTTTGGTACATGGAAAGTGCCCCTTTTATATTTTGTTGTCTTGTTTAAGGCATGTACACTTCATTTATCTTTTGCTTCATCTCTATAAGACACAAAAAACCCTTGAAATTTAGTGACTTGTGAGAGGGGGGAACTTTCTTTCCTTAGCCTTCTCAAACCCTCAGGTCACCGGGGACGTCTCCCCTGGTGTACATTAATATACTCCTAAATAAAAAAGGGTTTCCTATTAATGTGACAGTTATAGGTCACCCGCTGTTACGCCAATCTTGCATCTACTTGCTTTAGGATTTAAGCAAGTACAATTTGTGCGATAACAGGGAAAAAACTTCAGGATGTTTTGGACAAGGCGTAAAAGTTTAAGGAATTCACGAGCACATTAACACCTTTAGAGATGATGGCAACAATGTTTGAGAATAGAAAAATGTACTTTGAGATGAACGAGATGAGTGTAAATTTTAACCTTGTACAATATCTACTGCAAATAGATATTCAATAGAAGAACAAAAAATATACAATGACAAATACAAACATTACACATATATTTTTCCCTTGGAAACCGAGAAAACAAGCATATTCTATATTCATTCATGTATGATACATTGTCTACAATACAATCTACATATAGGAGCCAGTGACATCCAAAACCCTAATCCAATGACTTGGGTTAGTCCACAACCCTAATTCCTTAACCGGAAATAGAAAACCATCGACAAAAGCCATGTGTCGAAAAACCACCTAAATATGTGACATGTTTCCCGAGGCATACCATTTTTTCTCAGGGGCACTGCCCCCGAACCCCCGCGTGGGGGGTATTCGCCCCCCTGTACCCCCTTGCATGCTCGGCGCATATGCTCAAACACTACTACTCCTGCAAAGAATATAACACATACCCAACATTCTCCCACTTGTTGTTTTCTTTGCATACAGGGGGTTACAGGGTTACATAGTCAACAATGCCCATGGATCCTCTACACCAAGAGAACTTCTCAGTGCTCACAAATTTTGTTAATGAATCTGCAACATTCTTCAAAGTGTCCACCTTCATCAAAAATATTTTCATTTCTTCAACCATGTCTCTCACAAAGTGATATTGAATATCAATATGCTTTGTCTTTGAATGATGGGTTGGGTTCTTCGCCATAAAAAATTCACTCTGAATGTCACAATCTATCCTTACAGCTTGTTGTACCAACCCAATACCTTAACACAATCTTTGTAACCATATTTCTTCCTTACTTGCATGAGCGGCTGCCATGTATTCAAATTTTGTTATTGAAAGTGCCACTGCAACCTATCTTTTTTCTCATCCAACTTATTGCTCTTCCAAACAGGTTAAACACATACCCACTTGTATATCTCCTACGATCCAGATCTCCAACCCAGTCTGCATCCACAAAGCCATTTTTATCCACCACTTTGTCCAATCCCGGTCTTCCTTCGTAGCACAATCCATAGCTAGCAATGCCACGCAAATACCTGAAAACCCTTTTTATAGTTGTCCAATGCTCATTCCCTGGTTTTGACATATACCTTCTCAAAACTCCAATTGCATGTAAAATGTTCGGTCTAGTATAAACCATTGCATACATCAAACTACCAATTGCACTCACATATAGAACACGAGACATGTCCTCCTCATCTTCATGTGCCTTGGGACACTGATCCACATATAACTTTACACCAACATGAATAGGAACCTTGACTGGTTTACATTCCGGCATATTAAACGTCTGCAATATTGTCTCGATATATTTTCTCTGATTTAAGGAGAGTTTCCTCCTTTTCCGATCTCTTTTAATTTCCATGCCGAAAATGAAATTTGAAGCACCGAGATCCTTCATGTCAAATTTAGAGGAAAACTGAGGTTTCACATCCTGGATAATCTCCTTGTTGTTTCCTATTAGCAACATGTCATCCACATACAAGACCAAATAAATCAAATGATCACCAATCAATTTAAAATACACACAATTATCCTCTTTGCTTCTTGTGAAGCCAAGTTTCAACATATAAGTATCAAAATTTTCATACCACATCCTTGGTGATTGTTTTAAACTATATAGGGACTTTTTCAGCTTGCATACCAACTCCTTCTTTCCCTTCACAACATAACCTTATGGTTCCTTCATATAGATTTCTTCTTCCAGATCCCCATGTTGGAATTCTATCTTCACATCCATTTGTTCTATATCAAAATCAAATGCAACACAACATATAACATAAATCTTATGGAGGTTAACTTGGCAACATGAGAAAAAATCTTACCAAAATCAATTCCCTCAACCTTGGAATAGCCCTTTGCTACTAACCGAGCTTTGTATTTCTCCACTTTTCCTTCTACATTCAACTTCTTTTTAAATACCCATTTGTTGCCAATGAGATTTCTTCCAGTTGGTAATTCCACTAGATCCCAAGCCTCATTCTTATCCAAGGATGCCATTTTTTCATTCATGGCCCTTTTCCAGAGATTTCCATCCTCTGAATCCACTGCCTCCCTGACAGTTCTAGGATCATCATCAGTAATAGAAAAAACAAAATTTGAATGTATATTAGATGGAGTATACCTTTTCGGTAGCCTTATTTCTCAAACCGATCTCCTCAATACTGGAGTATGGGCATCTTCTTCTTCTGATTCCTGTTCTTCTGCAGAGTCTGACTCATCATCTTTTAAATCAAACTCTATTTTCTCTGGTTCTTCCTTACTTGGTAGGACTTCCTGTTTAACAACATCCTTCATTTCTCTAAATACCACATCTCGGCTATACACTACCTTCTTAGTTTCTGGGTTCCAAATCTTATAGCCTTTGAGACCATCTTTGTATCCAATAAAGATACACTTTTCCACCTTCTTATCTAGCTTACTCTTGCTTTCCTATAGAACATGAACATATGCATCACAACCAAAAACCTTGAGATGTGTGAGAGAAGGTTCCTTACCAGTCCATACCTCTTGTGGAGTCTTGTCAACCAATGCTGATGAGGGTGGTCTGTTGACCAGGTAACATGCAGTACCCATTTCCTTTGCCCATAAATCTTTCTCTAGCCCGGCACCACTGAGCATCCACCTTGCTTTTTACATTAGCGTCTTGTTCATCCTTTCTGCAACTCCTTTTTGCTAAGGTGTATATGGAGTAGTCTTCTCCCTTTCTATACCGCACTTCTTACAAAATTATTCAAATTCATTCCCACAGAACTCTCCGCCATTATCTGTCCTTAGCACCTTAATTCTTTTCTCTGTTTGATTCTCAACAAGATCCTTAAACTCTTTAAACCTGTCAAAGACTTCAGATTTCTTCCTGAGGAAATATATCCAAGTATTCCTCGAGAAGTCATCCATAAATGAGACATAGTACACAGATTTTCCCAATTATGGGACCGACACAGGTCCAAAAAACATCACTGTGAACTAGCTATAAGATTCCTTCTGCTCTCTTTACACCAGAGGGGAATCTTACTTGATTCTGCTTCCCATATAGACAATGTTCACAGAAATCAAAATTCAGAGAGCAGTTAGACATACCTTCAACCATAGCTTTACTGTGTAGTAGTCAAAGACCCTTCTCTTCAATATGCCCCAGTCTTTGATGACACAACATAACCTTTTCTCCAAAGACTATAGGAGTTCTTTCTACTTCAACTCCAATATCAGGAACAATGGAACTCTTACAACCATCACTAATAATGCTTCCTTCGATCTTATATAGAGTTCCAAACCGAACTCCTTTCAGCAACACCATTGCTATCAAACTATCCTGCAGGTTTCCTTTTCAAATATTGTTTTTACCCCTGCATCGTCCATTTTGCTTACAAAAAACAATTTTTTGGCCAAACCTGGGATGTGCAAAACACCAGGCAATGTTCTATTCCTTACATCTATGAGCCTCAACTTGACTTTTCCTCGTCCTATGATTCTTGTTGTCAAATAATCACCTAAGAAAACATTACCTCCATCATACCTTTCATATTCATAGAGCCACTCCCTGTGGGGAGTCATATGAAAGGATTCCCCAGAGTCAACCAACCATGGCTCATGATCTGCATGTGTGCTTGAAGAAGCCAAGTACACATCCCTTCCTTCTTCCTTAGAGGTATTTTCTTCTGTAGAATGAGATTCTTCAGATCCCTTTTTTTTCTCAGCCTTGGATCTACACTACTTCTTATGGTGCCTTTCTATTCCACATCTCCAACATACCCTTACAAACTTTCCGGGAGCTTTAGATCTACCCTTAGACTTAGATCTCTCACTTGAGAAATTATATCTATTCCTTTCCTGGGAATGTCCTCTTGCAAATAATGCATCTGTGCTATGTCCTTCCATATTCTTCTGTCTCATCTCCTCCGACAACAAGGATGATACCACTTCATCAAACTTCAAGGAGGTTGTATTACTACCTGTGGCCACAACCAGACTATCCCATGAGTCCGGTAAAGAACACAGTAAACTAATACATTTGTCTTCATCTGAAATTTTAAACTCAATAGATACTAACTGACTTACCACAGTATTGAAGGCGTTCAAATGCTCTTCCACCGAGTCTCCATCTCTCATCCTCAGGTTATACAACTTCTTTCTCAGGAATACTTTATTTACTAGGGACTTAGACTGATACAACTTCTTCAACCTTTCCCATAAATCCTTGGTTGTAGCTTCCTCTGACACATTCAGTAATACTGAATCAGAGAGACACAGTTAGATTGTTCTTTTTTCCTTCTGATCCAACTTTTTCCAGTCATCTGCTGAAGTTCCTGTAGGTGTAGTACCTAGATCTACCGCGATCCATTGATCTCTGTCCACCAATAGATCTTCGATCTTGATCTTCCACAGCTCAAAAAGTTTCCCATTAAAATTCTCGATCTCCATCTTCGAATTGCTTGCCATTTCTTTTCACCTGAAAAATCAATACCACAGATCTCCCACTGTAACAAGGCTTATCACAGTCCCGAGCCAAACCCTTGACCACAAAGGCATCCCCCTGAAACCAACAAAGCTCTGATACCAAATGTAGATTTTAACCTTGTACAATATCTACTGCAAGTAGATATTCAGTAAAAAAACAGAAAATATACAATGACAAATACAAACATTACACAAAGATTTTTCCCCTGGAAACCCAAACCGAGAAAACTAACATATTCTATATGCATTCATGTATGATACATTGTTTACAATACAATATACATATAGGATCCAGCGGCATCCAAAACCCTAACCCAATGACCTGCATTAGTCCACAACCCTAATTCCTTAACCGAAAATAGAAAACCATCGAAAAAAAACATGTGTCGGAAAACCACCTAAATATGTGACACGTTTCTCAAGGCACATGACACGTTTCCTGAGGCAATTTTTTTTTTCTCAGGGAAACTGCCCCCGAACCCCCATGCGGGGGCATTCGCCCCCCTGCGCGCACGATGCATACGCTCAAACACTATTTCTCATGCAAATAATATAACACATACCCAACAATGAGAGCCCAACAATACGTTTGCGCACAAAAGATCAAAACACTGCAGGAAGAAACATACACAGTGACAGTAGAAGTAGTAGTTGTGTAGGGTATGATCAAGTAAACAGTACAAGAAAGTGCAGAAAAGTTGAAGACCCATATTTTTGCAGAGACGACCAATGGAATTTTACAACAAGAAACACAAGCAAGAGAAAAGATAAAAAATGAAAGGGAGATATTTTAGAAGTTCATGGAGACATGGAAAAAATCCTGAAGTGGCTTGGGAGGAGTGACAAGTGAGTGTTGGGGACTTCTTGGAGCGGGATATTTTGAGTAAGTTTTGGGAATCACACAGGAGCAAACCGTGCGACAATTCAATAAAAGGGTAGCGCACACAAAATACAATTAATGAATATTCATAAGCTAGTGTGTGGAAGGTAGAAGTTAGTTAGTAGTAGTTAGACCATTTGGTCCATTTTGTAACGGACTAAGCCCTAGTATCAATGTATAAATATGTATGGGTTTTGGGTAGAAAGTAGCATTAGTGTGTGAAATCATAGAGTGAGAGTATGAGCGAATAGTATGAGAAGGGGTCAATCAGATGAGAAAATGAGCTAAGTGTGCACTATAGGCATGAACGGTTAGGGCATTTTGGGTAGAGCTAATGTATCTTATTTGAGTGCAATGCGCACCTGTTTAGAGGATTGAACATGAATTAATAATATAAGAAGCTAGTCATTGTGGACGTAGTTGAGTTTGGGTTGAACCACATTAAATTCCTGTGTTCTTATATGTTTGCTGTCATGATGTGTTGGTTTATTTTTTTTATCACACACATGTTGAATGGTTAAGTAAGATAACTATGTCATATGTTATTATGTTGTTATGATTTTGCGCACATGGTATATTTCATGTTGAATGAATGTTAGAACGATCTCCATTCCCATTATGAATGTGGAAGCTTGGTTCCTACAGTCTCCATAGGTACCTTGGGTGAGACTTCACCTACTTGTGGGTGATGCCAAAAGGGCCAGTATCTTGGGATTTGTTTGTGAATTAATGTTTAATCCCATGTCTTCCCACTGCACACCAATAATTTCTCAAGTCTAGTTGTAAATAAACTTATAGAAATCTTTAAAAGAATTGGTAGATTGTTTAGCCATTGAAAACCTTCATTGTTTTATATTGAATGAATGAATGATTTCGAGATTTCGTTCTAAAAAATTGTAACGTTTATCCAATTTATTAAAACCTAACTTGAGCATGAAACTTTATTTGCTAACTTGAGAATTGTAATCCAAAATTGTTCCTTAGTGGTTGTAATCTACGCATCCACTGTAGGAACCAGAGTAGAAATATATAAACAACAAAAATAATATCACACAAGAGTCCACACTAATTGTGTCACTCAAACTTTACATTATTGCTTGAAACTGAGTTACATTTATAGGAGATTGGATAACTCAACAAACTTCTAGAAAAGAGGTTTTGATAACCACTCGAACTAAAAACACTTAGACAAACTTTAACAAACTTGATTTGCATTCCAACAATATACTAAATATTTCATTTCTAGATTATTTCCAACACTTCCCTCTTAATGGAGAAATGAATTTTCTACAACGCCCAACTTGTTTCTATAAATTTCAATTTTATCCTTTCCAACAATCTTAGTAAATATGTGTGCCACATTATCATGTGTATTACAATATACCAAATCAATTTCTTTTAAGTGTATCTTCTCTCTTACAAAATGGTGTTGTGTTTCAATATAATTTGACCTATCATAATATACACTCAGTTGTTTGCCAATTTTATGGAACTTTGATTATCACAGTTGATGGTTGTAGGTACTTGTTTCTTTTCTTCAACATCTTCAATGATCTGCCTAAGACATATTGCCTCACTGGTAGCACTACATAACACTTTGTATTAAGGTTTTGTGGATGACAAGGAAATAATTGGATGTTTCTTATTTCTCCATGACAGGTTTTGTATTATACATTGAACGCATATTCAGAGGTGGACTTCCTGTCATCTGGATTTCCAGGCAAATCAAAATCCGAATGACCTATCAGCTAAACATTAAAATCATTAGTATATTTAATGCCAAAAAAAATGGTCCCTTTCAAATATTGAAGGAATTTTTTTTCTTCTTTCCAAAGAGTCCCTTTCAAATATTGGAGGACTTACTTTGCTTCTTTCCAAACATTCCCTTTCAAATATGGAAGGGCTCTTTTTTCTTCTTTCCAAAGAGTCCCTTTCAAATATTGGAGGACTTGCTTTGCTTCTTTCCAAACAATCCCTTTCAAATCTTGAAGGACTCTCTTTGATTCATTCCAATGACTATTATGAGGCTTAGACATAAATTGACTAAGTACATTGATTGGATATGCAATGTTGGGATTGGTTGTAGTGAGATAAGTTAGACTTCCTACAAATTGTCGATACAAAGTATCATCCAATTTTTTGTTTTATCATTATTGTTCAACTTAACATTTTGTTCTAATGGAGTAGACACTCCCTTACATTCACTAATATTAAACTTGTTGAGTACAACTCCTTTGTATATTTTCTTTTTGTTATTAAGGTCTTACTATTATCCCTCCATGCCTCAAGACCTTAACAATGGTGCAACTGTCCAAGATCCTTCATCTCAAATACCCGTGACAATTGTATTTTGATATCTTCGATCAACTCATTAACATTTTCGGTTATAATAAGTTCATCAACATATAAAGAAATCAAAGCAATATTCCCATTTCCATACTTCTTGATATACATATTAGGATCACTTTTACTTTTTATAAATCCATGTTGAAAGAACAAAATATCATTTTTTTCATACCAAGACCTCGGTGCCTATTGAAGTCCATAGAAATATTTCTTCAACCTACAAATAAGGTGTTCTTGATGTTTATTTACAAAACCCTATGGTTGAACAAGATAAAACTCTTCTTTTAATTCTCCATTTAGAAAATATGATTTTACATCTAACAAATGTAGCATCCAATTATATTTAGTGGCTAATGTTATCATTATTCTAATTGTGTTCATTTTTGCTAGTAATGAAAAAGTATGAGATAGTCTATATGTTATTTCTATCAATAACCCTTTGCAACCAATCTTTCCTTATATTTATCTATACTACTTTCAACATTAAATTTTGACTTGTATAGCCACTTCAAGCATATAGGGACTCTAGTCTCTGGCAATTCGATTATTTCTTATGTTTCATTTTTCATTTTAGAATCATATTCTTCCTTCATGGCTTCCATCCATACTTTATGGTCTTTATCTTGTTCAAAATTTAAAGGATCCTTAACATCCATAACTTGAGTCATTAATGCATAATTTTTATACCTGAGAGCTTTTTGGACTTTCCTTGTTGATCTTCACGGTGCCTCATTGGTTTTGTGAAGTTTCTACACTCCTTATTAGAGTTGCATCAATCATTATTGTGTACTGTCAATGTCAATGTTGTTGCAAGCCTAAACTCGAACATGTTCAACATATTCTTCTTTGGCACTTTCATCATTGTCTTTAGAAATATGCCATACATCACGACCATCCTATTTTCATCCTTCATTTGCAT
The DNA here is from genome assembly GCA_009831015.1 of Picea engelmannii. Lineage (NCBI taxonomy): Eukaryota > Viridiplantae > Streptophyta > Pinopsida > Pinales > Pinaceae > Picea > Picea engelmannii. The sequence goes on along the minus strand of ML815433.1, from coordinate 60,093 downwards.
ATTCATGAAATAAAACATCTATGCTTGCAAAAACCTTATGAATGTTGGGATCAAGCATTTTATAATATTTATGATCTATACAATAACCAATAAATTTGCATTTGATTTCCTTGGCATCAATATTTATTCTATCTTCTTTGGGAATATGAGAAAAATCCTTGCTTCCAAAAATGCTCAAGTGACTAGCTTCTGGTTTAAATCCCTAAAATGATTCAAAAGGTGTTTTGTGCTCTAGAATTTTTGTAGGAATTCTATTTTTAAAATACACAACAATACTTATTGCTTCAACCCAAAAATCATTAGAAATATTTTTACATTTTATCATGCTTCAAACACAAACAACCAAAGTTCTATTTTTCCTCTCAGACACTCCATTCTACTAAGGAGTACACAGTATTGTATATTGTTATTGATTTTCATTGTTTTTGTAGCATATGATATAGTTTCTTGATGTGTATTCTCACCCTTGATCTAATCTAAGGATTTTGATGTACCTACCTGTTTTTATTTCAACCATGTTCTTAATTTCTTTAAAATATTCAAACACGTCACTTTTATTTATGATAAAATAGACCCAAGTGTATCTATTTCTATCATAAATGAAGATAAGAAAATAATATGTTACTCTAGGTTATTGGGTTTTCATGTGGCAACACAGATCGATATGCACTAAGTCACGATTTTGTCTTTTTCTCTTATCTGTATGTGTAGGAAACTCTTCCCTATGTTGTTTACCTAATGCACATCCATCACATTCAACATGTTCATTCTTAAAAATTGGAAGACCCTTCACCATTTATTTCTTTTGATGTAACATAAGATAATTATGATTTAAATCTCCATACCTGTGATTCCATAATTCTTTTGTTGGCATAGTTGTTGATGTCAATGCCTAATTATCCTTCCTTGTTATGTCAAGCTTGTACAATCCTCCAAATATGACTCATGTTGCTATAACTTTGTAGTGATCTTGTATGTTGTTCACAACACATTGTGAGTTAACAAATTTAACTTCTAACTCTTGATCTGAAATAGTAGAAACTAAAATTAAATTCTTCTTTATTCGTGGAACATACATTGCATTTTGGATTTGTTTTTCCTGACCACTAGGCAAAGGCACACATATATCTCCATAACCTTTAATTTCATGTGATTTATCATCTCCTAGATAGATATGAGAATGATTACTATTTTCATGATATGTATCAAACCAATCCCTCTTACATGACATATGAATTGAAGCACGAGAATAAATCAAGTAGGCATTAATATCATCAGTTTTGGTTGATAAAGAAACATTGAAAATAAGCAACTTGAGGTTTTTGAAATCATCACTTACTTTGGCATATTTATCAACAAAAAATTCCTATATGCCTTCTATATTGGGTCTCATTAAAATTCCTCCTCCTATAGTCCTTAGCAAAATGACCAAACTTACAATAGTAGAAGCATGCATCATTCCTCTTTACATTGGTCTCAGTTCTTGGTGGTGCTCTACCTTTTCGTGATTTTTCATGTGAATTACCTACCTTTTTCCTCTCCCGTGGATTTCCTTTGTATGGATGTTTCCTTTTGGATACCAATGCCAAATCTGAACTCTGAGACTCGCAATTAAGATTCTTTCTTCCTTGTTCCTCTTGCAAAAGAATACATACCAGTTCATCAAATGTAGGTGCTTTTTCCCTACAATACTAGTGATAAACATTTGATATTTATCCAACATGCCATTCAATGTAAGAGTAACTAGATCAATACTTGAAATAGTCTTGCCAATATCACCAAGCTTATCTTTAAATTCTTTGATTCTAGAAAGAAAATTATTGATATTTTTGTTTTCCTCCATTTTAATTGGAGTAGTTTACTTTTTTAAAACAATACTCGTTTTGTATTTGTCATATCATACAAATATTTAAGTGCCTCCCATGTTTCATTGGATGTTTTGCAGTCCCTAATATGAGGAATGATGTTTTCCTTTATGAAGATTCCCAAGGTCACCTTCGCTTTGGTCTCTCGTCGCTCCCAATCCTTAACTGAGGTTGTTTGGGTTGCTAGTTTGGCTTCGTCTCCAGATGTAATTGACCAAACATTATACCCTTCCAATAAAGTCTGCATCTTAAACTTCAAATTTTAATTATTTTCCGCATCTAGATTAGTTGAATCATTTTAATAAGAATCTGCTATTGGGTTTTCCATCTTATGAAATCAAAGGAAATATTTTCACAACTGAAAATTGAACAACAATTTTTTTCAAATTAAATTACATTCTTGGAAGTGATATCAAATAGTGGTTTGACTTATGCTTCAATTACAAATCCTATAGTGGTTTGATCTCTTGCACGTGGCTTCTTTTTCCAAGTTGGAATCATGAATTTATTCTCAAACAATACTTCTACAACGGGCTGTGAATTCCTACAAGTTCTTCTTCAGTGAGAGGCTCCCTTTTCCGTTTGTTTTTAAGTTGTGGATTCCTTGCAATGACAACTCATGACTGACAACTTACTCATTGTGGGTACTCCTCCACATAGGATCTGATTACTATTTTTTCTTCACGCAATTGACAACTCAGTTATGTTCCTCATGCAGTTGGAAGCAAAAATCTATGGCTTACTTCCTGCACGAAGCTCTCTTCTTGCATGCTACTTCTACTATGTTCATTATCCAAGATCGTGGTAGTGATTCTCCTTTCTTTTGATGAAATGCAGCTTCAAGACCCCAATTAAAACAATGATTCCCCTCTTCCCTTCACATGGGTTATTTTTGAGATAGTGCATTCCAATGAATCTATACATCTCCTCCTTCTTATGTCCCTCAACCTAGCTCTGATACCAAATCAGAGAAAAAACAAAAACAATCTCACATAATAGTTGAGACAAATTGTCTCAATCACACTCTGCATTATTGCTTGAATGATTTACATTTATAGGAGAATGGAAAACTCAACAAACTCCTCAAAACGTGGATCTGACAACCACTCAAACTAAAAATACCTAGACACACTTTAATAAATTTAATTTGCATTCCAACAATACACTAAATACTTCATCTCTAGATTATTCCTAACAATTAGCATTGTAGGAATTGGAGAAGATGGAAACTACATTCTCAATTTTGGTTGTAGTAAGGGACATTGTAGTATAACTAAATTCTCATTAATAATTAATATATGTAATCATCGATATTTGTAATTAACCGTTGTGAAGGGTGTGTCTCTTCAATAAAATCTCTATATAAGGGAGGTCATTCATTGTTGTAAGATAGACTGAAATAATATATAATAAATATATATTTTATATTTCTAGGCCCACCAAATCTCCTCCAATTGGTATCAAAGCCAAGATCCTGGCATATTTGTGGTTTAAAAAAAAATGGTGCACTCTATTCCGTCGTACTTCCTCTCTCTAAGTGAAGAAATTTTTGAATGAAGGATTAAAAATAAAAATAAAAGGAAATACAAATCCTTCTTTATGGCAGGATAAGTTTTATAAATATTCACGTAAAAGTGAATAACTTGTGAATAAGGAAGATTCAAATACAAGTTAAAAAAAGTAGACGTGGAATAATTTTGTTAGCTTTATGAGCCACTAAGGAAACCCAAGCAAGTGAAACCAAAGTCAAGAGAGGAATCCCACCACTCACCTCAACTAATATATTTTAATATATATTCTTTAAAATATTTAAATACATTTAACCTTTAAGGTCTACCATTAAAAAGTTATTAAAGGTAACCATGAGAAATTCAGACACTTAAAGGAAAGCCTCACGTGCCATAGGAAACATGTCATCCAACACAAGCAATACATCACCTAATAAAGAGTAAAATGACGAGTTAAATGAATTAAAAACCTCTGTGGTGGAGATCTCCAACAAACTCAGTGGTGTATATATAAAAGAATTAAAATTCTCGATGGATGATATCTTTAACAAATTCAATGGTATAGATAAGATTTACAAAACTATCCATAAGATGGATGATTTCTCCTGAAGACTCGGTGGCATGGAACAAGGATTAAAGGTGTAGGTCCAAAACCATGATGATTTCAAGGTCCATGTTGCATCATTGGGAAATGAGAATAAGTAATTAAATATCCATAGTTTCCACTCTCACAACTCCTTTTATTCGCCCCCCAAACATTTTTCCAATTTGTGATCCTCTAACGAATATTTATGCACAAGGTTTGACTTCACCTCGCGACAAATATGCCACCTGACACTCTCCCAGGTTTTCGAGACTTTCTCTCCCAAGGCTCTACCTTCTCCGTTTATCGACACCCAAAGTGCCAAAATCCCAAAACTCTAATCCAATTCCTGTCACAACTCGCGACTTCAGGATTTTCGATTCACTACGCTCAACTCCTTGTCGTTAGGATCCCTGAAATGCCGAAATGATCTGATGGCATGTACAAGACGTGATCAACGTTCCACGTTGATTCTAGATCCTAGAGTGATAAGTTAACCTACCTCTAACCACCCTGTAACTTCGCTGGATCCTACGGTCCTTGTGATTTCGTGAATTCCCCATAGAGAATTTCGACCGCTCTTTGCTCCTTGATAACTCCTGCGAAATAAACCAAGGTTCTTCCACTAGAACTTAACTTCTGCTGGATGGCTTAGACTCTTGTTTCCCTTCGAAGTAGTTTGACCTTGTCCTCCTTTGAATACTTCAACGGTGCTACCCCTTCTGAGTTTTCTTTTCAATTTCGAGTCTTCGAAAAGACTTCTGTACGCACTCCTTGCGGCAACCCCTCAAATACTCTTAAGTATTTGAGTTCTCGACTCTGTGCACTCTCCTACAACAACAGTCCTTCAATTCACCCCTTAGTTGATAAGTTCTGAACTTTCAACCAGCCTGCACACACATTGCACGACTTTTGTGCTTCACCTACACTTCTGTAGGAATGAGAACAACGATATCTCTCCTGATCTTTCAGAGATAAACTCTGAACCTTCGTCAACGCACTCCTTGTGGACGTTTCACTGCACTCCTTGCAGGAACTCTCACTCAGGAAGAGAAACAATTGAAACTCATTCTTTCTCTCTCAGACTTGAAACATTCAACATGAAATCATACATTCACACAATATTAAAGAAAATGCATGACAAAGAGAATAAACAACCATGAGCATATCATTCAACATGTATACACAGAAAACATCATAACACCATGAATATGAATCAAAGCCCTTTATATTAATTCAGACTTCTATACATGGGTTCTTCTTCTTAGCTCTCTGCTACAACTCTCTTCTTCTTCTGCTCTATATTTATGATACAATGGTCTCTACTGTTACAATGATACCAAGGTGAGGGTGTCTATTGTCGGTTTTCCCTCCTACGCTCCTAAACTGTCTAATATTCATTCAAACCTACCTACTTTTATTTACTACGCATAAATGCATTAATGGGTTTTACAGATGAGAGCAGTTGCTCAAGATCTGTTTACAATATGCAAGTACGCTTCCCTTTAACAATTACATTAATGTTTCAAAAATATTTCAAAACGTGCGTTGGTGGTCTTCCAGTTGTCTTCCCCTTCACGCTCGCTTAACTACTTATGATGCTCCTGCATCATACTCTCTTGCTTGAAAATTTTCATGAACTCCTGTTCATGAGCTCTTGCATGGTATGTCCATGCTTCTGAATTTCTGCTTCATCCTCTCAACTGGCATCTTCAACTGGATGTCCCTTCCATTTGACCAAGTATTCAAAATACTCTTTTCTTCTTGTCCTCTTGCTGACTCTCTTATCAAGTATACTTTCCATCTGTGGATTTGTAGCTACAGGCATTTGTTTGGCCCATTGAACCTCTGTCTGTTCACTGTCTGCTCCTGCTTCTTCAGCTCTGTAAGGGTACAAAAATGAGATGTTGAATATCGGTGAAATTCCGATCCCATCGGGTAATTCAATCTCATATGCGTTTGCCCCAAATTTCTTCAAGACTTTGCATGGTCCAATATTTTTCATCTGACGACCTCTTTGAAAAACAGATTCGCAATATGAGTTGCGTCACTGGTTTTTTGGCATGGTATAAAATGTGCCATTTTGGAAAATCTATCTACCACCACAAAGATTGAATCACAACCTCTTTGCGTCCTTGGCAACCCCAATACAAAATCCATGCTCACTGCATCCCACGACCTTTCAAGTATGGGTAATGGCTGGTACAACCCTGTGTTTTTCCTTTTTCCCTTTGTGTGCTGACAAATTCTACATCTATCCACAAATATTTTGACATATGTCCTCATCCCTGGCCAAAAATATGAGCCATTCAATTTTGAGAACGTCTTATCATGACCGAAGTGTCCGACCAATCCTCCACTGTGTTGTTCTTTCAATAGATTCTCCCTCATGGAGCATTTTGGAATACATAACTGATTGCCTATGAATAATAATCCATCCTGGATCATATATTCGGTCCACTGACTTCTGTCCCTGAGAATTGGATTCTCAGATGCCTCATACGCCTCTTTGAAATTTGGATCATCTCTGTACATTTCTTTGAGGTTATCAAAACCCAAAGTTTTGACTCTGAATTCTTGCATCAACAAACATTTCCTTCTCAAAGCATCAACAACTTTGTTAGCAGTTCCAGAAATATGCTTAATTACAAAAGTAAAATTCTGCATGTATTCAACCCATTTTGCATGCTTCTGGTTCAACTTCTCCTGTTGAGTCACAAATTGTAAAGCATGATTGTCGGAAGAATACATGTCAGAAGAATACATGACCCCTATTTCTATTCATCCCTTCTTGTTTTCCAGGACGACTCTAGCACATTGACATTCATCCTTGCATGCCTTCTATCGTTGTCATCCTTCTTCTGGCTGCTACATACCACATTTAGAGTCTGTTAGTGTCTCTATGAAGTTAATTATTACCCCTAGTAGCCATTATTTGCTTCACTTTTATTGGTTCTATCTATTTTTCTCCAATGTGAAATGATCGCAGTCGAACACTCTCTCTTCGTCCTTCATGTAAGCGTTTAAGAAGAACTGATGGTGCACCGCACACAACACATTGATATGTGTTGTATATTAATATGAAGGTATAGTTAGAGAATATAGTTACAAAGAAGTTACAGGACAACCAACTCCCTGTAACGATAGACAGATTAGTTAAGGATGTAACTAGGTTATTTTCCTTAACACGACCCCTTAATTAAATCCGGTAATAACATTAACTAAAACAATCACTATCACCAACTACCAATTCATTAGACTCCCCTTTAATCATAACTTGACACTCCCCCTTAAACATAACTTTGTCCTAACCATCACACATTTTGATATTAATCTATTTCCCATTCCCCTTCTTAATCGAATATTCAATTTATCCGATTCACCATCAAGATTAGATACAACTACACTTTCCACCCTTGTACCTATACTAGTGGTTCATTCCACAACTTGATTCAAAATCCTCTCTATGCATACGAATGATACACACTACATGATCACATACTAATCTATGTATGCCTTAATCAACAAGGATTACTAAACATTTAGGGAATACAGCTTGCCTATGGCAAAGCATACAACTTGGACCAAAAACGTTTTTGGGTTTTGGGCACAATTGATCATGCACCCTTCACTATAATATTTTCTATATTTAGAAAATTTCATGTCAAGATAGTCATATTGCTCCATTTCCCATGCGATATCTCGCCAATACGTTCTTTTCACTACTTCATAGTGGATTCTTATAATTGCTTATGACATCATACCATCCTTCGCTCCACTTCATTTTTGTTTATCGATTCATTTTTGGATTTTATTCTTCTTGCGGCTTCTTATAGATTCTCAACTTCCTTGATTTTCCAGTTTTCGTAGGTCTTCGCGGCTTCTTAGTGTTTCTATTTATTCTGTACCCCCTTCAATACAGTTCACTTTCGCCACTCGTCGTGTCACAACTTGCTCCTGGCTGGGCAAAAATGCTGGAACATTGTCCACATAATGGATCATCGTGAGTGAAACTTTGTCTTCAATAATAGAAGAGGCTTTTCAACTTTAAAGAAAATTTTACCTATTTATTGCGACTTCTTTTCCTTTGAAGCCACATTCTTCCTCTTGCAGAGTATTCACTCCATGGAAACTCTTCTGGTGATATCCTTCTTCATCTATCGAATCTGCTTTGGTATTCTTTCTTTTCTGGAGTCATTCACATACAAGGCATCTCCATATTCATCTTCGTAATCTTGATTCAACATCTTGAATTTCCATACTTTACCTTATAATTTGTTAGAGTAGCTAATTCTAACAAAATAACTACCTTTGTATTGAGTTCTCTAAGCTCAATACCTTTGTATATTTCCAAATCGAAGACATTGTGCCATTTTATTCGCTCTACAAGGTTTTTAAAAATATCAAGTTGTACTTAAAAAATAATCATTTAAAATTAAAATTAAAACTCACTTCTCTTAAAATAATGCCTTTTAAAATAAAACTCACTCCACTTTTAATGACACTTCTCCAGCTTCAAGGTTTCTTGGAGGTTTCCCATGTCTGTGTGGATTTTAGGCTTCTTACTTGCCTTATCTTCTATTCTTTCGAAATCGTCATATTCTCCTTGCTACCATATGGCGAGGGTTTACCAACGACCATATCTCTCCCTAAATGTGGCTTTTCTAGATGTTCAAATTCGAAGCTCTTCACGATGAACGTTGACTCGGTCTCTCTCCTCTGTTCGAGGACATAAGTCATCCTTTTTTTCTCAGATTCTCTTTCTTTTGTGTGCCTCCACTTAAATAATATATATATATATATATATATATATATATATATATATATATATATATATATTTCTCCACCAAAAAACAAAGGCAAACTTCTAAAAAACTATATCATTCAAGAACTCTTTGATTTTCTTTAGATTTTTTAAACTATTAACCCTATAAAATGACGGTCCTTCAACAACTGCATGCTCATCATACTTCTTTTAAAAAAACGTGTTTAAAGAAACAATGTGCGCATGGTCGTATCTTGTCGGCCTCCTCTGCAATCGATTGACCCTTCACAAAATAAGCAAACAAACTCTGCTTGACCTCCATTGGAGCATGCACGAATCAATCCCTCTTTCTCCTCGGGCTCCCTCAAACTCAGATGGCACGCATTCTCCTCGAGCTCTACTCAAACTTTTATATCTACGGGCACCTAGGCCCTCCTGTGAAGGCGTTAGACCTAGACCCAGACCTGCTCTGATACCATGTAAACGTTTGCGCAAAACTGATGGTGCAATGCACACAACACGTTAAATATCTAAGCTACATAGGTTACAAAGAAGGTGAATATATATATATATATATATATATATATATATATATATATATATATATATATGTGTGTGTGTGGAAATTAAATATCTAAGCTACACAAGGTTGGCCTTATTTTTACGTAGAATATATTTACTTGGCCACCGTTTTTATCTTTAATTATGGTAGTTATCTTAATCTAGTGATATAAATACCCACTGCATCAATACAACTACATTTAAAGGATAGATCCAAAACTATATATATATATATATATATATATATATATATATATATGAAAATTAAATATCTATGCTATACAAGGTTGGCGTTATTTTTACGTAGAATATATTTACTTGGCCACCGTTTTTATCTTTAATTATGGTAGTCATCTTAATCTAGTGATATAAATACCTTTAACCATAACTAGCACCTTTAACCATAACTACGATATTATCCCTCATTTATCATGCACTAGCTCCATTGCTTTGAACACTATATTGGAGGATCCTTAGATTGATCTGTCACTCCTCCAATCCCAGCTACTTGTCGGCACAATACATGGCCCCCAATTCTCGTTTTCCAGGACGACTCTAGCACATTGACATTCATCATTGCATGCCTTATATCGTTGTCATCATTCATCTGGCTGCTGCATACCACATCTAGTTTCTGTTAGTGTCTCTACGAAGATAATTCTTACCCCTAGTAGAAATTCGTTGCTTCACTTTTTATTGGTTCTATCTATTTTTCTCCAATGTGAAATGATCGCAGTCGAACGCTTTCTCTTTGTCCTCCATGTAAACGTTTAAGCAGAACTGATGGTGAAACACACACACCATGTTGATCTGTGTTGTATATTAATATGAAGGTATAGTTGCAGAATATAGTAACCAATGCATTAGAATCCCCCTTAATAACGTGACACTTCCCATAACTTGGTCCTAACTGTCACATATTTTTAGATTAATCTATCTCTCATTTCCCTTGTTAATCGAATATTCAATTTCTCTGATTCACCATCAAGCTTAGATACGAGTACACTTTCCACCCTCGTACCTATACTAGTGGTTCATTCCATAATTTGATTTGGCATCCTCTCTATGCATAAGTATGAAACACACTACATGATCACATAGTAATCTATGTAGGCGTATTACTATGTAAGCCTGACTCAACTATTGAAATATTGTAACTGCAAAGAGTATTCTATTTATTATTGATGTATTATTCATTAGATCAATCCCCTTTTGTGGATTGATCATGTCGGGTATTGTAAATGACCAAATCCCCTTTTGCAGATTAGTCAAACCCTAATTGTAATAGGCAGAATGAGAAGTCGGCCCCCAGATTAAATTAAGGTGGTTATAACGACCCAAAATGAGAAATTGGCCCCCAGATTAAATTAAGGTGGTTATAACCACATAGAATGAGAAGTCATACCTCCCAGTGAAAACACACTTCTATTCACACCTACCATATTGTATAAATAAAGGAGGCTAACGCCTCATTTGTTCACTCACTCACTTGATCATCAGAGCGCAAGTTTAGAGCTGCAGTTGGAGAAGAAGAGAGAGAGAGAGAGAGAGGCGCACTACTTGGGAGAGGACTTTCTGTATTATTTGGGTTATTCTCTTGGCATTGTATTGGCTATATATATTAAGAAAGTTTTTGCTGGGTTTTCTCCCCCATGAGGGTTTTCCAGGATAAATGATGTGTCTCTTGTGATTGTGTATTTCTCAGTGATCCTATCTATGCTATGGTTATCTAGTAAATTGAAAAGAAACCTAATAATAGCTTAAACCTTAACATGGTATCAGAGCTAAGATGAAGAGAGCATCTTTCATAAGAAGAATAAAAACGTCATTGTTGTCGTACACGAAAATTAGGGCTTTTTATTGAAGAAGATTTTCATCCTCAAAATCATCTAGAAAGGTGCGCCCTATCCCAAGGAACTCTTGGCACCTTCAACACCTTTTCAGTGGGTAGATCTCCCGGAAAGTGAAACCCTAGTTTTTACCAGTACCAGAAGTATCAGAAAACCAGAAGCACCAGAAAACCAAAAGCACTAGTCCAGAAATCCGTTGGTCAAGTTTGAAGGGGAAAAAATGGATTTTCAGAAATCCGGTTGTACTAGCCTACTCACCTCAGCTCAACGCATCTAGCCCCTGGATCAAAATTTCAAAATTTGAAGTTTGAAAAATTAGTGTTTCCTCATAAAACCCTAAGTTGCAGTATCAATTGCAGTTGCAATATTAGTTGAAGTGTCATTTGTAGTATCAGTTGCTGTCACCCTTGAAGTTTTTAAGAACTGGTAATTATTACCACTGCTACCAGATGGTGCCACTACCTGCAAATGTTATCAGAGGTATGCACTTACATATGTTTAAATTGTTAAGCCTTAAAGGGTATTTGCAGGAGAAGGGATCTCTTGCCATAGATCGAGAAGGATCTCAAGATCCAACACATTCAGAGGAATAATGCGACCTAGGTGTGATTATTCTGATATGCATCTATTTGTTATGAAATTATTTTGATCAGTGTTGCATGTTGTAGCTATGACCATCATACTAATGTTTGGTAAAAATTAAAGTCCAGGTATTAGATGGATTACATTCGAGATCATAGAGTTTATTCTCTAACCCAACCTTCTGTCAAGATAGCATATTGTCCTAGTAAAAAAGACAGGCCGAAGAAAGCACTTGTCATCTTGAGTGAAGGAGAATTGGAAGAAAAGAAACACACACTCATTCTTGAGGACAAGACTCCAGGTTCCAGGTTTGATTAATTAAGTTGAGAAAATTCAAAGTTGCACATGAAAACGTTGATAAATTCCCCCTCACAAGTAAACACTATAGTTGAGGTAGCAGCATTTGAAAAGTATTACACTTGGTAGCATGTGAGCATATTGAGATAAATGATTAATGTAACAGATACAACTAGCATCTCATCTAGGAGAAACTTCTTGTGTTGATCCCAGGTTACCATGGAAGAATGTTTGATCACAACACTAGAAGAGTGTTGACCTCATTTCGTATTGGATTTCTTACTTTTGATCTTTGCTTCAGAAAAGTCACAAGTGATAGCTCTAAAGGAGATACCGTGATGATTATTCGTGCTATTGTTTTATCTACTATTATAAAAAGAGTAATATTCTTGCTTGTTGTTTTGTTGACCTTGTTTCAGGTCATAGGTGATAACCATGAGGAAGCTATAGTGAAGGTTGTTGAAGGCAACATATTATATGAGACATGAATAAGACTATGTACATGACCATATACACTCATGTACCAAAGAAGATGAAGAAGAATCTATCTTTTGAGATTCAGAGTATCTCTTATGAAGATTGATTGTAAGGAGCAGAAGGCTCCAACGATGACCAAACATTAGATCAAGATCCCACAACATAATTGTTCAAAGGTTAAATGAAGCCACCTTGACGGGAAGTAGAACTCGTTTGAAGCCTGACTCAGTCTTTCATACTTAGACTTGGTATTCAACACCAAGTATACCCTGTAAGAGATGATGAAGTCCTTGTAGACTCAGAAGAAATCGAGAGTAAGCTTGATCTCAGAAAGGATAAGATGAAGAGACAACTTCCAGGACTGGGAGATAGATGCCGTGAGAAGATTAGATCATAGCTTCAAAAACTTCTAGTAGATATGAAATATTCTGGAAGATTCTCTTGTTTCAGTAACAAAGAAGGAAAACAGTCAGAAAGACTAGGATATGGATTCTTCTGTGAGACTAGAAGAGAAGTCAGTATTGAATTCCAATATTGATCTATACAGATCAAGCATGTTGCATATCTACAAAGACAAATGTGTGTCTAGAGGATTCTCCCAACAAAAAAGGAGAAGACTATCACGAGACACTTATTGAAGAAATAGTTCCAATATTTATGAAGACAACCAGAACAACCATGATTCATAGAAAGTATGAGATGTAGGGGGAGAAAGCTCCATATTTAAAATTGAGTGGCAATTGGTGTAGTACATTATTTGGGTCATGGAAACATGACTATGATAAAAGATAGCATTACCTCCATGAAAGAAGACGCGATATCTTCAGTATTAGTTATTGAGCCACTCTCATTTTCAGATGAAGTTGTTTCCATGATGGAGTAGAAGAATTACTCCCAGATTTATGCAGTCACAGTAAGAATGGAGCAACCATTCTCAGCTTTAGAGTAGGTGCAGGTGAAAAGTCCCAGTTCTAGAAGGAACGGTTGTAGAAAGAGGAGAGGACATACTCTCAATCAGTGAGACAAATAGTGCTTTGCAGAAAGCACATAGAGCTAGCACATGATTGTGTATATTGAGATGCCGCTGAGCAAGTGTACCATATTGGTACAATGTAATGAGAAACTTTGATTTGAGGATTGAATATAGAAAGTGTTATCACTCCAAGAAACTCCTTAGGGTTGTAGACTAAGGATGCTTGGTAACTTAGAAATAATGTGTAGATATGCTTGGAATAATGGGGTTTTTAATAATTAGTGTAATAGACAACTCATCATACATCTAAAGAAACAGTGCTTTCAGAAAACAATAATCAGATCAAGTAAATTGAAAGGAGAGGATGAAGAACACTATTCTTGATTGCCAAATACAACTGAATGTAGGGCTTAATGCAAGATAGAAAGAAATCCTTTACTTCAAGTCTATGAGCTCAATAAAGAGATAAGCACATAAAATTCAATCAACTTTGCTATCCACTTACTCCTTTTTCCATCTATGTCAAGTTGTATAAGCACATCTTTAACTGAACTGGAGGGAACGAAAGCTATTACCTTTGCCTGAAGGATGTAAACTCTGAAAGCTTTCAATGACTTGATAAGTGCATATGCTTGTTTCTCCAACAATTCATACTTTACCTCTGCATCCCTCAAGACCTTACTGAAGAAGGAAACCGACTTCTCCTGATCATCGGCATTTTTCTGCAAGAGTACTGTTGCGATTGTATCACTTGAAGCAAATGAAAAAATCTAAAATACTTTGGAGAAATCGGGGCTGATCAAAACAGGGGCTGTTGTGATGGCTTCCTTGATGGCATTGAATGAGTGTCTGGCTACTTCAGTCCATTTTACCTCGGAGTCCTTTCTTAACATAGCAGTAATATGCTTTGTGAGTTCTGCAAAGTTTACTATAAACCTTCTAATAAAGTTTATAGTCCCAAGGAAAGACTGAATGTCCTTTTTCGATCTAGGAAGAGACAGATTTTTAATTGCTTCTACCCTTTTTGGGTCGATTTTCACCCCATCAGCTGAAACAATATGCCCAAGTAATTTCCCTTCCTTAAGTGCAAAATTTGATTTTTTTGGATTAAGAGAAATGCCATACCTTCGACATTTTAGAAATGTCCTTTTTAAGTGATGCAAATGAAGTTCATGGCTGCTTGAGAAAACAGTGATATCATCGAGATATATTAGGACAAATTTATCTTTCTCTCCAACGAAAGCAATGTCGCTCCTGCATTCATCAATCCAAAGGGCATCTTCTCATACATAAACGTACCCCATGGAGTAGTAAAAGCAGTCTTTTCTTTATCGTCCGAATGGAAAACAATCTGGTTGTATCCGGAAAACCCATCGATAAAAGACATCACCTTTGATCCTGACACCTTCTGCAAAATATGCTCCATTTTGGGCAGAGGGTAGTTGTCCTTCCTAGAGCACTTATTCAAATTTCTGAACTCGACGTAGAGTCTAATCTCCCCATTCTTCTTCCTGACCGGTACAAGATTCGCAATCCATTCTGAATATCTGAGATGAATGATGATGCGGGCGTCCAATAGTTTTTTAATTTCCCTTTCCATTGTAGGCAACAACAAAGGATTGAAGGATCTAAGCTTCTGCCTGAATGGTTTGGTGTATTTATTCAAGGGAATCTTATGCTGAATTACCTCTGTGTCAAAAGTCTTCAAGTCATCATATTGCCAAGCGAAGATGTCAGCAAACTCCTTTAGCAATTCTCCATAATCAACCCTTTGTTTTTCAGTCAAATGTGAGGCTAGGTTGACATATTTAGGATCTTGTTTGCTAGCTACATTGTACTGCAAAACTTCTGAATCTTTTTCCCCACTTTCCAATTTGACAACCACATCATTATTATCGAACAACCTTTCCAACGGGACCAAACCTTTAGGAATTCTGTTGGTAGACAGTTGGACTATTTCATGTGCAGTGATTTTGCTTCTGAATTTTGGCTTCTCAATTTCGTTGTCATGTTCATTCTGCTGATCGATCTGCAGATCTACAAACTCATCTATCACTGCAAGAAATCTAGTGAGTTCAGCATCGTCTTCAAAAACCTTCCAAAATTTTACATTATCAGGGAGAGAGGGCCTATATTTAACGTGAATTTCGTAAGTCAATTTATGAGGCAGAGGGGGTATGAATGCACAAGCCGACACAACTAATGAATCAGCCAATTCATTCATTGCTCTAGGTACATATGAAATTTTAAAATCTGCAAAATCGTGAATTGCCTTCAACACTTCATCCCTGTATGCTTTCATCCTGACATGCTTTGCTTGAAAGGACTTATTCACCTGCTGAATAATCAAATCTGCATCTCCAAACAACTGCAATTTTTTAATCTCCATCTCTTTGGTTGCATTTATCCCCAGAAGTAGTGCCTCATACTCAACAATATTATTAGTCACTTTAAAATCAAGTTTAAAGGACAAATGAGAAGTTTTCTTAGAAGGGGAAATCAATACCACTCCTGCTCATGTTGATTCTTTAGTGGAAGCACCGTCAAAGAACATGGTCCAAAGATCGTCTTCTGTTGTTTCTGTGGGCTGAGCTGTGGGCTTTCTGAGCAGCAATGCATCTGGTAATGAATCATCAATTTGCAAAATACAAGATCCCATACCTGTGTCGAAAGAATAGATAGGATGATTGGATGGATTTTTCTCATCACTGATTACATATGCCAACTGAGATTCCTTGTATAGCCTTCTGTTCACCCCTCCAAAAATAGGGATAGTAGCGTAGGAGAGGTCCATTTGAAGAGTGCCACCTAGCCTCTTCATCCACGATCTTGATAGTAGACATCCAAATTTAGGAGGTATGTTAGCCACTACTATATCCATCACCATAGTCTTCATGGATGCTTGGGTTAAGGTTACAGCCAAATCCTTGATCATCCCAAGACATTTGACTTTTCGAGAGTTAAAAGAGAAAATATCATGATAAGACTTGGTGATCTCCAGCCCAAGCTCATCCATGACTGCCTTTGGCATCAAATTGTGCGAAGCACCGGAGTCCAACAAACAATTATGCAGTGTTTTCTCATGAATATTTAGAGAGATGTAAAAGGGAGGACAAC
>ML815433.1:7234-24137 GCA_009831015.1 Picea engelmannii | reverse complement strand
TAACTCACCAAGATTTTTCATTTCAAATACCTTTGATAACTGCTCCTTGATTTCATCAATTAACTTCTCTGCATTTCCTGTAATTATTAAATCATCAACATATAATGAAATCAATACTATATACCCCTGTTCATCAAATTTGGATCACTTTTGCTCCACATAAAACCCTGTTGAAGAAAGAAAAAGTCTATCTTCTCATACCATGACCTAGGTGCCTGTTTTAGTCCATACAATGCTTTCTTTAACTTCCACACTAAGTGTTCTTGCCCCTTTTCAACAAACCCTTAAGGTTGAGTAAGGTAAACCTCTTCCTTTAATTCACCATTAAAAAATGCAGATTTCACATCTTACTGATGCAACTTCCAATCATACTTTGTAGCTAAAGCAATTAACATTCTCATAGTATTCAATTTAGTGACTGGGGCAAATGTTTCAGCATAATCAATACCTTATGTTTGTGAATACCCCTTTGCCACCAGTAGCCTTATACTTATCTATACTACCATCTGATTTAAACTTGGGTTTGTATATCCATTTGCATCCAATGGGCTTCTTATGTTTAGGCAATTCAGTCAATTCCCAAGTATTGTTTTTCATTATAGATTCATATTCTTCCTCCATTGCATTTCACCATTCATCATGTTCATTAGCTTCATCAAAACTCATGGGTTCTATGACATTTTAAATGCTACTCATTAGGGCATAGTCTTTATACCTCTCAGGAAGCCGAATCTGTCTTGAAGATCTTCTCAACTGATTATCTTCCTCCCCACTTTGTGAAGATTTGTCTTCACCTTTAGGTGAACTGTGACTGCTTGAATTGTCCATATCACTGAGTCCTTCTTGTTGTTGCTGCTGCTGTCGCTGTGGGGATGGTTGTTGTTGTGTGGGATGTTGCTGCTGCTGCTGCTCTTCTTTAAATTCTTCATAAAGAAGTCTCTGCCATTCCTCATGACTGTTGTCGTCATGATATCCTACTTCCTGCTCATGGAAAAGTACATATCTACTTGCAAATACTTTGTGAGTAGCAGGATCAAACAGTTTGTATTCTTTAAATTCAGAACAATACCTAATGAAAATACATTTAATGGATTTAGCATCCAATTTCCTCCTATTTTCCTTTGGAATATGAGCAAAAGCCTTACGCCTAAATACTTTCAAATTATGAACTGCAGGTTTGGAACCATTCAAGGCTTTGAAAGGAGTAACATTATCAAGACACCTTGTTGGACTTCTAGTCTTTAAATAAACTGCAGTATTTATGGCTTCATCCCAAAATGAATTTGAGAGATTCTTACCTTTCATCATACTGCGTGCACACTCTACGAGAGTTCTGTTTTTCCTTTCAGCGACTCCGTTTTGTTGTGGAGTGTGAGGTACTGTAAACTGCTGTACTGTTCCATTATCTTTGCAATATTTATTGAAGTCCCTTGATTTATACTCTCCCCCTTGATCTGAACGGAGGATTTTGATGGATTTTCCTGTCTGCTTTTCCACCATGGTTCTAAATTCCTTAAAGTACTCGAAAACATCACTTTTTCGTGTAAGGAAGTAAACCCATGTGTATCTCGTGCAATCATCAATAAATAACAGAAAGTAAAATGCACCTCCTAAAGACCT
Organism: Picea engelmannii; assembly: GCA_009831015.1. Classification (NCBI taxonomy): domain Eukaryota; kingdom Viridiplantae; phylum Streptophyta; class Pinopsida; order Pinales; family Pinaceae; genus Picea; species Picea engelmannii. The sequence continues at coordinate 22,517 of ML815433.1, read as the reverse complement.
AGTATGCATAGGCCCACAAACATCAGTATGCACAAGATCTAACACATCTCTCTTTTTCTTATCAGGATTAGAGGGGAATTCATTTTTGTGCATCTTTCCTAATGCACATCCATCACAAGCAACCTTATCATTCATTAACATGGGAAGTCCTTCAACCATATTCTTTTTCTATAATAACAATAAATCAGGATGATTGATGTGTCCATAACTTTGATGCCAAAGAATCTTTGTTGGCATAGTGGCAGAAGTCAGTGCATGATGTGCTTTGTTGGTAAGACCAAGTTTGTATAGACTTCCTGCTTTGACTCCCGTTGCAACAGTTTGGAAGTGGTCCAACAGATCCTTCACTATGCAATAATTCTTGAAGAATTCAACCTTCAAGTTCTGATCTGTAATGGTGAACAGAGAGATCAAATTTTTCTTTATTCCTAGCACATACACCACATTGCGAATGTGACAAACAATACCATTCGACAATGTCAGAGGAATGTCTCCATATCCCTTTATCTGATGAGCGTGGTCATCTCCAAGATATATGCTGGCACCATTCTGTGTTTCTTTAAAATTAACATACCAATTTTTATTACAAGTCATATGTATTGATGCTCCAGAATCTACAAACCAGGCATCAGAATCATCTGTTTCAATAGATAAAGAAACGTTAGACACAAATAGCCTAAGATCTCGTGAGTCGAAACTCGGGGGTTCATCAATATCATCACTAGCAATAAATAATCTGAGATCTTGATTTGAAGATTTTTCTGCATAATGACCTGAATGTGTTCTAGGTTTATTCCTAGCCTCATCACTTTTCTTCTTATGACAGTCTTTAACAATATGTCCAGGTCGACCACAATAAAAACAACTCTTTGACTCATTTCTATCAGATTGCATACCTTGATTTGGAGGTTTTCTTCTCTGCAATGAACTGCCTCTCTTCCATGAACCACCTCTCTGCCATGAACTGCCTCCTCTGCCTCTTACTCCTGATCTCCCTCTTGCAGATCTATTATTTGACCACAATGCCAAATCTTTACTCAGAGGCTTCAGATTCCCGCGCCTCTCTTCCTCTTGCAGCAAAATACCTGTCAGTTTTTCAAACGTAGGAGGTTTCTCCCTTGCTGCGAGACCTGTTATGAACATATGATAATCTTCTATCATACCATTTAAGGTAATAGTGACCAGATCAATGTCTGAAACATTTCCCCTATATTTACTAGCTTGTCTTTCACCTCTTTAATACGACCCAAAAATGAACTAACAGATTCATTTCCATCCATCTTAATGCCTAGCAATTTAGCTTTCAGGAACAAAATGCGATTTGTGTTGCTAGTTTCATACAATGCTTTAAGCATTGTCCATGTTGCAGCAGAAGTTGTAGCTTCTCTAATATGTGGAATTATGTTATCTTTAACAGACATGCGTAACAATACCTTTGCCTTGTTTTCGCACTTCTCCCAATCCTGGATCTGTGCTGTTGTCGCACCTGCAGCCGCATCAGGTTTCAGTTTAGTTCCCTTCACAATGTTCCAGACACCATAGCCCTCCATGAGCGTCTGCATCTTGAATTTTCAGTTAATGAAATTCGAGCCATCTAGCTTGTTGGCTTTGTTGAGGTAGGTCTCTGCCAGCGGATTCGCCATCACTGCAAGATATTCTCTGCAAGTGAAACACCAAGGATATGCAACGTTCTATCGATCTGCTTTCGAATATCACCGATCCGTCTCAATCTTGACTCTCAGATTTCACACACAAAATCTCACAAATAATATTCTCTTGAATAAACTTTAATATCCACTTTTAAAGTTTATACTTTAACTATATACACTTTGAATAAAAATTCACTTCAAAATAATAAACTTTATATTCCATATAAAGTTTAAACTCCACATGCATCCATCTTTAATAATAAATCTTAATTTCTTAGATCTATCGACATGCATTCACTTTATCCACTTTTAATTAAAAAATATATCCTTTATAACTCCACTTTAGTAAGAAAACTCCACTTTTAATAAAAAACTTAAACTTTATACTTCACGCTTATTTAAATGCTCCTTTACCACACGGAATAAGCCACGACCCAAATAAATATATAAACAATATATATATTTTACCACACTTTACCACTTTAAACTCCACGCATTACCTCATTTGCTCCATGCATGCAAATGGTTCAAAAATAAAAACTCCTCGCACGCATTCAAACTTTGCAAATGGTGGATCAGCCTCACGCCACGCTCCAACCTCATAGAACTCACGCAAGCCCGCGACTCAGCAAAGATCGCGACCCAACCAAACTTCACGCAGACCACAGACTAAAAACCTTCACGATTTTGCTTTAAACTCCACACATGCGAGCTATAATCCTTCTCCTTGTATACGCAACACAAACTCATGCAAGCAAATCATGACTTCCCAAACAAAAGTGAAAAACGGAACTGTATTTTACCTCTTCAACGAAATTTCAGTAAATGGAGGAATGCACCAGACGGATTTGCTCATGCATCTGATCAAACGTTTCTCACGCTATCCATGCCCTCTCTCCGTGGCTCTGATACCAAGATAAAATATGCGAAACAAACAACACGGTGAGGCTATGCTCACTTCTATATTCTTCAATGAAGATGGATTACATCCTTATATAGGAAAAGACTCTACCGAGTCGGTTACATGCAAACCAAAGACAACTAGACTCTTAACTATGAACTCACTCTTAACACACACGCCTACAACTGACTCTCACAACTGAAGCTTATAAATGGTGCTTACAACTGACGCTTACTCCATTATTTCCAAGTGAAACAATATGCACCTTCACGGTTTTCAATTGACAACCTTTACTCACGCCCACTCACTTTTCTGCTCGAGCCTCTTTTGTGGTTTTTCTATAGAAATTGACAGTGGCCATTATGTTCTTCTCGGCCAATTTCCATAGTTGTGATTATTCTCTTCTCGGTATCTGCAATTTGCACGAGCTCTTCTTGCTCTGAAAAATGGCCGGCTCCACAAACCGGCAAACCCTTGTCGGCCACCTCATGGGCCTCCTCTACAATCGGTTGACCTTTCACAAACCGGCGAACCCTCCTCTGCTCGACCTCCATTGGAGCACGCACGAATCAGTCCCTCTTTCTCCTCGGGCTCCCTCAAACTCAGAGGGCAACTCAAACTTTCATATCTCCGGGCTCCTGGAAGTAAGACCCAGACCAGCTTTGATACCATGTAAACATTTACGCAAAACTGATAGTGAAATGCACACAACACGTTGATGTGTGTTGTATATTAATATGAACGTATAGTTACGGAATATAGTTACAAAGAAGTTATGAGACGACGGTATAGAAAGATTAGTTAAAAATTAATTAAGTTATTTTCCTTAACACACCATTCACACGTTACTCTCCATTGTCTTGCTTTTTTCCTCATTTTTGGGTTCATTATGGTGTAGCGAGATCATCAAAACTCGGGGCCGAAATGTCCTCAAAAAAATCGGATGACTAGACAATGCCTTGCCTACCACAATATAATTGTTGCATTAAGAACAACTTGGAACATAAGGATTGGTTATGCATCGAAATCAATCTAGTATCTTTTGAAATGTATGGGAGGGCCCATTCCAACTCCTTATGGGCTTGCGCCTTTATCCTTCTATATGGGACCTCGAGTTGATACAACGTCTAGGTGTATTGGAAGTCATGGCTTGGCACCTGTATATGTTTCATCTTTTCCATTTGCTAGGGAATATGGTGCACATTATGATATGACATATTCAAAAGCATTTGTAGTACCTTATGAATACAGTTCACATGTCACCATAAGTGGATCATATGAGGCTTTTCACATGTCGTCATCCTCTACACACAGGGCAGTTATTGTTACAAGCATTGGGTACGATGTTTCCCCTCTTATGGACTAGTTATCTTGTCTTAGTGCCCACCCCGACTACTCTAGTACATCTGATCAGGGTTCCTTTGCTCTCTCTCTAATTCTATACTTCTGTTTCATAGTCGAAGCCTTGTCCCTTGTAAGATGAATTTTAATTTTCCTACCCAAGTTCCTTCTAAGTAGAACCCTTCTCCATGCAAGAAGTCTTTCTCAATGGAGGATGGATTTTTCCTATTTTAGTTTATTAGAAGTATAAGCCTTGCAAAGAAGCTTTGCCATCAGGCAAGACGAATTTTCCCTATTGAAGTAGAAGCCTTGTCTTGTTGAGTGCAAAATGAAATTTCCCTGAATTTTCCCTACTCTAATTCATTCGAAATAGAAGTTTTCCCTACTTCCATTGATGGAAGGTAAAAGCCTAACTCCATGCAAGATGACACTACCAACAATAATCAACTCAGCATTTTATTCCCCTTTGTTCGTTATTCATTATCAACACGGTGTTTCCTTGATGCTATGAACCAAAATGCAAGAGCAAAGCTCGTGTTTTTGTTAGGTTGTTAGGACTGTTGATGCCCATTCCACATAGTTAGCTGACTGCCAAAAAATACTATTGAAATGATGGAATTTGACGCTTCTCACAGTACGTGGCACCAAATTGAAAATGCGTCTAATAAGAAAATCATTCAGAAGCTGCCAATTCTAGTTTCTCACATCATGGAGCCATCTGCAGATTCTCTCCAACACATAGGTGCTACATCGCCTATTATAACTGAAATAGTTGACTGTAAATCTGGATCTAAGAGTTGTGAGTTGTTGCTTTTGTCTGAAGAAAGCGATTGTGTAAACAAGCATCGATCTTTTCCATCACCAGAATATACAACAAAACTATTTCCTTCAGGTGGACACGTGATTCAAGATACACAGGAGGACAATTTATCTCTTTTTGATAACCCAGATAGTAGTGTTAGTGATAATTTCCTTCAGGTGGACACGTGATTCAAGATACACAGCAGGACAATTTATCTCCTGTTGATAAGCCAGATAGTAGTCTTAGTGATAATGTTGAATGTACACATTGAGAGTTTTCCCTTTAGACAACTATATCTAATTTCATTGATGTCAATCCTGCATCTACTTCACTTATCATGCGTTTGGCAGTGACTTGACATCAATCCAGATAATCGTCATGATTTTTCATGGGCAACTAGCGAAGCTGCCAATATCTCCAATTTCATGAAAACGATTCTTCAAGTAGTGGATTTTAGAAGTGCATTTATGTAGCCTTTTCCTCGTCATAAAAACGACTCTTCAAGTAGTGGATTTTAGAAGTGCATTTATGTAGCCTTTTCCTCCAACAAGTTCAGGTTGGCTGTGTGAAATGGATGCAGTAGACGCAATATTTCCGTCGGTTGGCACAAGTTCAGGTTGGCTGTGTGAAATGGATGCAGTAGACGCAATATTTCCGTCGGTTGTCTGTGCCAGGTCCCAAACATGTGCATGTGACTACTTGGCCTCTCATTTTATTGACTTTAGCTTGTAGGACGTTTTCTAATATTAGACGAAAGTGGGGTACTTTCAAGCTAAATAAAATAAATGATTCATCACAATAGGTGCACATCTTGAGAGATCTCTTATCCATAATAGCTCTCTGGTCAACAACCGATAAGGCATACTATGATTATATAATAGACAACAGAATTAAGTAGTTATATCATGCACAATTTTGTTACTAGAAGAGGTTGGAAATGGATATATTTAATATGGTTTTAGTTTTTAAGGTGATTTTTATTAATAAAAGTAAATGAGGAAAAAATATTTTTAATATTCACATTAAATCAAAGGTTACGATTTCAATCATTAATTTCCTAAATATAAGGTTTTACCAAACAATGACAATGACTGTGCATTCCAAAGATATAGCTCGCCAAAGATGGTTTCACCTAAATCCAGAGAGCGAACCAAAACCTTGAATTCCTGTATGACAATGACACTATTCGAAATATAAAGTCTCAAAATGAAACCAAGCTACTATGTCTAAACTATTTTAAGTAGAATGTGTTTGATACATAATGCCAAAGAATTAGTTAAGTACTCAACAAGGTAATAAGTTTGTAACTTGTTATAATATCAAGATCCTCATTCTTCTAAAAGAACCAGTTTATACCTTAATTGATTAAAAAATTATTTCATACAACCTCTTCATAGACCAGTAAAAAGGTTGGTCCTCACAAAATACCATAATTCGTTGTAAATACACTATAATTTCTCCAATCCAAGGGCCTTGTCATTTTCCATATTTCAAAGGGTCCACTATTATCTCATCCAAAAGGGTCCACTATTAACTCAACCAAAGTTTATGTTTACTTGTAAACCGTTATATTTGAACACCCAACTCTAGAGTACACATAAATATTGTCTCATATTAACAACTTAATTGGAACTATATCCTTGATATTGAAATCTAATTACATATTGGGTTACAAATTTTTTTTCAATTTTCTCATGGCAAGTAACTCATTCAATGCTATTCTATTGTCACAATTCATGTTTATCATCTTTGGTAGAAATTGATTTTAAAAATGGAGTGGTGGGTCTATTCTCCATCCTCGATGAGTAAAAGTATGTGCAAAGCTAATTATACAGGATATTTCGAAGATCTTGGGATATATACTCTAGTTCTTCATTAATAGTTAAATTGCATTTTCATATGGAAGGTTTAATGCGATAGGCATAACCTCTGAGAAAGGCCATTGTTTGACATATAGCGAATTCTCATCAAACATTCTATCCATCTTCACCTCTTCAAATATGAATAAACTCGCATATCATTTTATAACTATAGATTGTGAAACTCAATTTATGGGAATAACAACTTCCCTCAATTATGGCATAAAAATTTGTGATGTTTTTAAATCCCTAATTTGGATTTCAGAGTTATCTATTCTCCCTTTTCTCCGGGGATATTAGCACTCGAAAATCACCTTCTTTCCGTGCCATAATTTTATCCATATAAAAATATTGACAAACAAGTCAAGAAGGTTTCAACAGATTATCACGATTGAATTCTAAGAGGTTGTTCATTCATCTGGATATCATTTTCCGACATAAATGTTTTCACTAATCCCCATAATTGACCATCTAAATTATAAATTTAGCAAAATTCACCACAATGTTTGAGTAGGATTCATTCATGGAAGAATCCAAGTACAAAGAAATTAAAGTGACAATGCCACCCTTCCCTTCACTATCACTACAATGAGAAAAAAAAAACACCAAACAATATTATAGACATGAAACATATAAGTTATATTTGAATTCTAAATCCTCACTATCACTAGAATGAAAAAAAACACACTAAACAATAGTATTAATAGAGAGGACACATACAAGTTATATTTGAATTATAAGTCCTATGGATATTTTTTTCTTTTCAATATTTTCAAGTCATGAATTTTTAATAAATAAATTTTTATTAGGACATGCCAGTAATGTTTCATTGCCCTAAGGCCATATAATAGTTAACTAGTATTTAGAGGTACTTGAGTATTTTTGGAAAAAATAAAACCGTTGCCCCAAAATAATGGCTCTCAACCTCTATAGAATACCATTAGCTAGATCATCCAGCAATGTGTTATGACGGGAAGTGGGCTATGGGCCTTACAATTGTGACCTCACACAATAAAATAAAATCCATGAGGTTAATTGGGGCCATTACCCATAAATACATGTTGTAAATAAGGGCTATTTATGTAGACTACTCGACTCCAACAACCATCATTATCAATGTTAGTTAGAGAATCATGTGTAGTAGGAAAAACAAAGGCTTTCTTGCTTGGAGATTAAATTAACATTAGTCTAGAGAACCATGTGTAGTAGGAAAAACAACATCTTTTTTGCTTGGAGATTAGATGAAGAAAAACAATGCTTGGAGATTATATGAAGCCATTAGTTAGAACCTACAAATTTATGATCCAATCTTTGGAAGTAGAAATAGGCGTTGGGTAAGTTAATGCACTTGACTAATTGTTTTATCAATTTACCCACCTGGTCATTTTTGAAGCCAATCAATTGGAAACTACAAATTTTATGATCCAATCTTTGAAAGTGGAAATAGGCGTTGGGTAAGTTTTTTTTTTTTTAAGTAAAAAAGATGGAGGTTCCTTCTATATTAAGTAGCAAAAATAGTAGTGTATTTGGGTTGCACACCGTTTCGACGAGTAATCCGAAACTGAAACTGAGTTAACCCTTGCTCAAGTATAACTAGATTGCCATCAATCCTGTCCGAAGGAAACCAAGATTGATAGTAAGTCATGATCCTAACTGTACTTAGAGTCTTACATAAAATAACTAGATCGACATAAAGCACTGTGAAAAAGAGACTATGACCTTTGAGCTGAACCATATTTGTTACCCGAGATGGCCTCTGAGGTGGATAGAATGACAAAGTGTTGTAGACAGGTGGGGCATCATTGTCCTGGAGGCGCATTGGAATATGCGTTGAAGAGAATGTCCACACGCTGGGCCATGAGAGTGTCACGATAGGCGTGGTCCACCATCTGGATCCTCAAATTGAAGACCAAATTGAGTAGGTCCGGATGGAGAAGAGGTGGAAATTCATGCCAGGGGCTTGCATGTAGCGTAAGGATTGAACCTGCCTCTATGGCCTGTCCACTATGTGTCCTCATGTCTGCGTCCACTGGCTCGCTTGAGTCGTCGTTCCCCGTTCGCTGAGTGTTAAGGTGCCATTGCAGTTGGGGTCTCCTCTTCCACATAGCAGGTGAATCCTTCTGTCGGAGGCACCGTAGTTTCTCTGCCATAAGAATTCTCGGGACCATGCGAGGAGGATCCCAGTTTTCGGCACCCATGCTGAAATCGCTTGGAGGATCCCAGTTTTCCGGCACTGTGAACAACTCCGAGGGCTCCTCCGATATTTCCTTTATGACATAAGTCATGGGAGGCTCCTTGGTGATTGATACAGTCAGAGGCTCCACAATGACTTCTGCAACCGAAGGCTCCACAATGACTTCTGCAACTGGAGGCTCCACGATGATTGTTGCCGCCATGTGGAATTCTGTGACCGGAGGGGCATTGTAGCCAATTCTGTTGCGTTGAAGTTGTGTCCGGGCAATGGAGAGTGGCCTCTCCATTTCCTGAATTTGATTTCGCCGAGTTACCTAGGAATACCAAGCGGAGCCTTGACGAGGCTTTCTTCGTTCTCGAGGCATCAAGCTGGAAAGATTGTTGTGAGGTCTGAAAAGAGAAATAAGGTGATTTCTCCAAGGCTTCATGCTACAGCTCTGGTGCAGGGCAAAAATGAAATGGAGAAGGACGAAGTGTGAGGTCGCTAAAAGAAAGAGAGCCGGCGAGACGTCTGGCATCATTAACTTTGCTGCGTAAGTGATCTTCATGGCTACACTGCTCGCGTGCGGGGCAACTCTTGTTGCAGAATGGCGGTGGCTGAAGCCTGCTCCCATCCTAAATGCTGAGGGGATGGGAGTCGACCGACCACATTCAAGGCATGAGATGGCTCCACGCCATGTGGCTCAGGAAGGTTGCATGGCACCCCATCCAGGGAGGCGTTGGGTAACTTAATGCACTCAATAATTGTTTTATCATTTCCCCCACCCTAGTTAATTGTTTTATCAATTGGAAACTACAAATTTATGATCCAATCTTTGAATGTGAAAATAGGCGTTGAGTAAGTTAATGCACTTGAATAATTGTTTTATCATTTACCCCACCCTAGTTAATTGTTGTATCATTTTCCCCATCCTAGTTAGAAACAATTCTTTCAAGCTATTAGATAGGTTTGTTTGATCATTTTCCCCACCCTAGTTAGAGACAATTCTTTCAAGCTATAATTCTTTGCTGCTATTAGATAGTTTTGAAATAAGTTTTCTGTGAAACACACATAGTACTAGGTCCTAAGGTAATACAATTGTAAGAGCTTACACTAATTAAAATTCACTAACAAAGGAAAATGTGTGATTTTAATTACCAAATTGCACTGAAGAGCCGTGGAATTCCATCCAAACTAGACATGTCAACTAGGCTACTTGGTTGATTGGAAATTGCTTATTCTATAAGGAAAATGCCACCGTAGTGTTTTTATAGAGCCAGGTCAGGCAGACTCGGGTAGGGTAGACTCTGGTGAGACAGTGGAGACCGAAGGAACAGAGATATATTATTGTTGGCTGGTATTGATCTAATTGCTTTCCTTTAAGAGTGAGCAGTCATAAGCGGTGTAAGAATGCGGTAAAAACCAATCGCACCACCTATCTTCCTTTGTAGGTGCGGGGTCAGGACCCCATTGTGCACCTACCTTTCTCTTTGTAAGTAAGTGCGGGATCATGTCCGCCTGCCTGCAGACAAGGGGGGGAGAATATGGTGCAACAGGGGCCATGAGTAATAATTTAAGGACATAGGCGTTACCAACAGCATGAAATTAAAAGGAATTTTTTTAAGTAGTAGGTACATAGACAATGCCATCCATGTGACGCCTAAACCTCCATGGCCTGGATTCAATTCACAAAATCCAATGGAACATGACCTGAAAGGGTCTCTTCCGAGACAATATTTTTATATGCATATAAAGCATAACTTATTAAATTATTTGGCAATCAAATTGTATTATAAAATGTATATCATTCATGTTTGAAAGAGTTTCTTCTCATATAAGGCATATCTTATCAAATTATTTGAAAATCTTGATAATCAAATCATACTATAAAATGTATATTATTCATATTATTGATCCTGAGTTAATAATTCATTGATTTTTTTAAGTATTAAAATGAAATAATAGAGTATTATACATTAACATTGCATTAAAAGATCTATTAAATCAATGTAATGATACATATAAATACAACAAAATAAAATTTATTTTAGAATAAGCAAATTATTGTGATCACAAAATTAATCAATTGACAATCACACACCAAACACCAAAATAGAAGCAAACTTAGTTAAACAGATTCATATTATTTGAGCCATCTAACCTTGGTTTCTTTGTTTAAATAGGATTTTAAAGGGATTAGCCATTTAATCACACCTCAAAAAAATAATCCCAGCAACTTGCAAATTACCTTCAGGCTTGCTTCTGTTTACTCACAGTTCTATGCAGCACGATTTTATTTGACAGGTCCAACACCATATTTTTCACTTGGCAATAGTTGTACCCATCATAGATTGGGAAGAAACGCCACACCTCTTGCTCCACGCAATAGCTGATTTGCAAATTATCTTCAGGCTTCTGTTTACTCACAGTTCTATGCAGCACGATTTTATTTGACAGGTCCAACACCATCTTTTTCACTTGGCAATAGTTGTACGCATCATAGATTGGGCAGAAACGCCATACCACTTGCTCCACGCAATAGGTGATGGCACTCACAGGAAATGAGAAATATGGTCGGATTCGATCTGGGGACCCAAAGAATGAAATCTTACAAAATACGCAGTAGATAAACGGGATAAACGTGAGAAACTTTAGATATGCAAATTAATTCTGATCTAAAGAAAGCCTTCGCTCACGCCTTCTTTCCATCCTGTGAAACTTCAGAGAAGCGAATAACAAAATTTTGATGTTGAAAAGCCTTCGATCTGCTATCCTTTCACTTGGATTTGAAGCAGTCTAGCCTTTGCTCTGCCTCCAACGATCGCTGACAGATCTCACGTTCTCAGGGAGCGATGAACGCTGTAAACACAAACTTAGATGGCGGCTGCAAACACATACTTAAGCAGTGTCACACGGAGGTTGTAACAAAACAGTAGCACACAACCCTCTCTCCAATGGCGGCTCAAGTACAACATCACATGATTCTCTCTTCAATGGTGGCTCAAGCAAATATGAGACAGAAATAGCTCTGGAGATGGTCGATCACGCCCTCTTGATAGATTAGGATGGAGAAGGACATGGTAGTGGTTGCAACACTGAATTCTATAATTCGAGGCACCAAGGACAGATTGCATGAAGAGATCCACCACAACAAATTATACGTAGATTATTCTTTTGGCACACATCCTCTTGACAGATTAAACCTACGCACTCTTGACAGATTAGTCAAGATTAAACCTGCTAGGGTACCATATTAAAATGGGAGAGAGTATAGTATTAAACACTTACCATGTATAAAACTCGTTATTGAATCAATGTAATGATACATATAAATATAAATATGACAAGATTTGTATCAACATAAATAAACTACTTTGATCACAATCAATTAGTGGAGATAATATATCAACCACACATCAAAATAGAAAAACATTTAGTTGAACCAATCTTCTCAAATCCACCTGACTAACAATTTTTTAAATACTAAACTAAATATCTCTAACACTCCCCTTTAATATTTATGTTGTGATTCAATCTCTTTTTACGTGTTGGTGTTTGTTGTCTTGGTCTTTGTTTGAGTCCTATCCTCATCTTTAGCTTTTGACTTCATATGGTTTGATGCATTCTCTTCACTTGAGATTTCTTCACTATGGGCTTCATCTTTGAACTTGCTTTTTCTTCTTTTTCACTGGCATAATCTTTGATGTCCATATAAAAACAATTCATCTACCCAATACCCAATACCTAGGTACCAACTATTGTACTCTCCAGTTCTATAGAAATGTTTTTTACCTACATGGTTCATCAATATATTAACCTCACTCATAACTTGGTCACATACACTTTGAGATTCTTTCATCTCACATTCCCCCTAATGGAAGACTCTAGCTTCTTTGACCTTCATCAAGTTTAGAGTACAGGTACACATGTCACCCTCATACCTCTCATAGTGGTCTATTCCACAACTTGATCCAAATCCTCTCTGTGGATAAGAGAGATAAGTCCATGCCAATTTGAACAACAAAGATATGGCTTACAACAAACTAAGAGAAATTAACTTTCCTATGGCTAAGCTTTACAGCTTGGAGAAAAAACTATGGAGTGTCAGCTTCAACTGATGATCCACCCTATTACACATACATAATTAATTTAGATACAACAAGCATTCAAATATGTTTTATAAAGGTTATCAATTATATGCCCAATATATAAGCCCATTACATATGCCCAAGATAAATTCATTATTTTCCTTCTTTATCCGCTCGATCTTTTGTATCAAAACATTGTCTTGGATTTTCATGCTTTACGGTATCATTTGTTAGAGTCATGAAGCTCTATCATATTGAGGTAGTGAAGCTCAATACAAGTGATCACTTCCTAGACTTATAAATTACAGATACATAATTTTCACACAAATATAATTAGCTAAAACAATTATGTATTTTTATTATTCAATCACACACATATTTATATATGAAGCTTTCTTCAATAAAATAACATAACATAACAGATTTATGAAAAAATCTCCCAACCCCACACATATAAATATGATGACTAAATTATGATACATTCAATATCTATATTTGCTTTTCTAGATAAAGTAGTAGCTCTAATGAATGGAAGATAAAGTAGTAGCTCTAATGAATGGATGAGAAATAGCTTAGCAGTAACAAAATATTGTGATGTGATTTCAATGTTGTTATTTGTGATTGGATGTGGAAGTTCTCTTTAAATTTAAGCACAAACAACACCCCTAGATTTTCAAGAAGTAAACATTTAATAGTTCCACAAGAACACGAATCTAGAGTAGTCTCGATGAACCCAACGCCACTCCAAGTGATGTCTAATTCTGTTGCAGATATCATGTAGCAAATTTTCGTTTGTGGATCGCTCCACCCAAAATATCTTTGGCTGGAAGATAACGACATTGGATCTGATCTGGTAGCATTGCGGAGGAAAGAATTTGTTACAGACAGAGTCAGAAACTTCACTACATCAATTGAAGTTGTGTCCATACTTGTTGCGATCTATAAACCGATCTACACAACTTGTCTCTGTACAGGCAGACAGGCAGACATAAATCTTTAGACGAAATTAATAATCACTCACAAAATAAACACACTCAAACAAGCACTCCACTCTCTCACATTCTTGGGCACTCCGATGACACCCAAACTCCTATCTGTGATACCAACTAACTTAGTATGTACAAAACAATTATATATTTTTATTATTCAATCACACATATTTTTTCTCAATAATATAACAAAATTTAAGAGGAAATCTCTCAACCACACACACATTAATAAAATCTATAATTGAAAAATATTTCTCACAACTAACTAGACCTAACAAATCCAAACCATCTCTAAACATTAATTCTAACCAATATTTCAAGAAAACCCTTTAAAAATAACATTCAAATCTGTTTCCTCCCAGTAATTGAATGCATTCACATGACACACCCATCCAATATAGGAATGCATTCACATGCCATATCCATCCATGATAAGGGCAGCACCACAGATGCCCCTGAATACGACATATCATAATGTACACCAGATACTCTACCAAAGGGAAGAGACGAACCATATATACATGGATGTCTCACCCACTTGAGAACCCATATATTGTTAGAATTAATGATTAATTTAGGGGTTGGTTGAAGATTTATAGGAGGTTGTTGAGATATTCTCTCAACCTTTCCCTCCATAAGTGGAATCAGTTGGATCTGAATCCAACTATATATATGTGTACTGTGTTGTGTTTAATATAAGATAATATATCTGTTTGTGTGTAATTTTCGTGTTATGGCTGCTCTCATAAATTCTGTCATGGTATCAGAGCTAGAACAGCCCTTACTCTCTCACCAGAGGGGCTGGAATATGAGAACAATGTGAGATGAATCCGCTGCTGTAGATTGTAGGTTATAGTGTGAGCGTAGGTTCATTTTTTTATGTGTGTTACGAGAGTGTTGTGCAGACGCCAATCTGGAGCTAGCGTAGAAGAGAAGAACTTCCTTGCCGCCTTGCAGAACAACCACCGTCAAAGAGAAGCGCGCAGATGTTTGGAAGCTAGTGATTGAATAAAGATCCCGCTGCATGATATATCATTCCTCACCTCCGCGATTGAGAGGAGTTGCACGCCGGTATAGAGGAGCCACCGATGGAACGGATTGCCAAACAGAAAAATCAAGAGGAAATCCATTAATTTGTCGCTGGACGAGTTTCACTGCATGAGAAAAGGGCAGCGTGGAGCTACGTGACCTGTGTGCGTGAAGGAGGATCTGAGATAAAGATCGCTGCTGTTTCAAAGATTTAGAAAGCCGCTGTCAATGTGTTGTTTGGTATTGTTGGCTGTAGAGAAGCACTGTAATTCGTGGTGTGCAGAGTGTTATTGTGATTTTGTTATTTTTTAATGATATAGATCAGAATGTATGATTGATTCCTAGACTATTTTTCGAAGTATGTCTAGAATTGCCAATCACTACAAGAGAAAGGTCAATTGTAAGATTGACTGCTGAAAACATTTCGTACTTAGATCATTGTCCTATATAAC
>ML815432.1:226035-253826 GCA_009831015.1 Picea engelmannii | reverse complement strand
TGGCTACGGGTATGGGCCATGAGGATGGGTGAACTGAAAAGGGAGCGGGCGGGGTTAGAAATTTTTGCAGAAAAATGATATGGATGAATGTGATAAGAGAGAAGAGATGAATCTAATGGAATAGGTCTCAAATAATGGTGAAAAAATTTCCAAACTTTTTTTTTTTTTTAACAGCTGCGGGGTTATACTTTGGTCTGAAAAATGTTGCAGTGCTGAAATCCCCAAATTATGAACCGGAGAGAAATTTGTATTTACTTAGTAACCCGAACAAAGATGCGCGGCAATAGATCTCACTGGTTTAATTTGTTTATGTTTATGTTTATGTTCCCCAAGGGTTAGGTATTCAAGGGTTCTACAGACAAGGGTTTGCCCTGTGCTATAGCTCTCTGATATATGTGCAGGGTCCAACAGTAGTACTCGGCCCAATATCTCAGGGCACTAACTAAGGAGGATAGACTGTACCCTTAGCCGTACTACCCGACTACCCAGGTACTAGAGAGTATCTTCCCGAGTGTTGTTCTTGGTGACACTATAGTAGTCCAATGACCGATAGGTTTATCTAAAGAGGGCTTCAGGAAATCTAGGTCGATCCATACATAGGTGCTGTCTGATGTGCTACCACTCGAAGGGGTACCAACAGGGGTTACAAGAGTGGCCAACAGATGTGCGCTTAAGAACCACTTGTATTTCCTGCGTGTATGAATCCCTCAACTGCGGGTTTATGCGTGTAACGACAGATCTCTGTGGCTTAAAGATGCCGAAATACGTCTCTACCCTGAAAAAAAAAAATACCTACAATTTCTGCCAAGGAAAGTGCTCTGATACCACTTCGAAGATACCAGATATATAAAATATGCAGACAGAAATAAAATGCTAGAAATGGAAGAATAACAGTAAAATATCCATCATAATCTTCACAATACATAGAAAATATATAACAATAGCAATAGAAATAGCACTTTGATTCAGAAAGCAATGTTCACATGCCTCTTCGAGGGGGGAAACCTCCAATCGAGCAGCGCTCTGTTACAATAATATCCAAGCTAGGGTTCTCATACCCTTGACCCTTATTTATACTAAATATGTCCATTAAGAGAAGCATCTAGAGGAATATCCTTCTAGAAGCGAAAGATTCTATTAGGTCTTCTTACATCCGCCTTATTCTATTTTATTGAAAGGCCTTATTAATATTGACCTTTATTACATCTGAATACATTGATCTACCTATGTGCGGGTTAGGACATTAACATCCGCCTTCTGCCTTTTCCCTCTACTTGAAATATACAAACAGAGTTCTCGCTCTGATACCACTTGGTGCAGACGCCGACTCACTCCTCTACGTCTGCTCACAGGATTGTTCAATCACCAAGTGAGCCAGAGCAGCTCTTCTGACTCCTTGCTGGAATTAGAGTAAAAAATCGGATCCACGGGTCCTTGTTTTTACCCTCTCGGTCCTCTGCACTCCGACCGCTATCCTTTCTTCAACAGAAAAAAAATATAATTTCGAGTTTCGGGATTTCTTAATTCCCGACGACATGAATCCTCTATCCTCTTGACCTCTCGATCATCGATTTTCCGATATGTTGAAATGGCGCTCCCCAGCTTCCTCTTTCCTCTTCGCGATTTTGGGCTTTGAAACACCAAAATGCCGAAGCTCTTGTCCTCGGAACTCCCAAAGTTCTGATTCCCAAAACTTTGATATGACGGCTGCTTGGAAACCCCTTTCGGAATCTCACATTTCGGGTTCTTCCAATGCGAGAATCCTCCTCGTCGTTGTTCCTTCACACTCCCGACCTCTGATGTGCCGAAGTGATGTCAATCTCCACCACATGTCCCAAATGGATGGACAACTCTGATGTGTTTCAGGGTTTTCTCCCTGGATATTCCCGATCTCTTGTCTTCAAGACTTCTGGTATCCCGAACATCGATATCTCGATGCGCCAATGCTTTTCAGGACTTTCACCCTCCTATTCATGAAGTTTAAACCTCGTGCAGCTCCTGTCAGATCCAACGGCTGACAGGTAATTAGACCAAGATCCGACAGTCCATATCCTTTCTCCTGTGCGCTCCTCTGTTACACTGCCTCTTGGATGTGAAATCTTCTCAATGGTCCAGATCTCTTCGGCTGGACCCAATGGCAGCTATTGCTCCTCCCTAGCTTTGGTGCTTTCTTCCTAGACTTGGAAGAATTTCGAAATCTCAAAGGCCTCAACCTTTACTTCGTCTTTGTGATCTCTTGCGACCTCTGTGCGTAAAAGAACTCGCCTGCGCGTATGAAAACGTGGTTCCTCTTGATCTTTAGAAAACTCTAAACTCTTCTCAAGAGTTCTCTGGCCTCTACACTCCTTGCAGCTATGGCTTCGTGCGCTTAGAGAACTGCTCCTCCTGAGCTTTTATCCTTCTTTCGAATCCTCGAAGGATTCTTCAACTCCTGTTCCCCTACGGGGTCTCTGCGCACATAAAGCGCTATATCTCTGAGCTTCTCTTCTCGAATCCTCAAAGGATTTTGACGTCTGGACTCTTGTAGAGTCTTCGCACACACACAAAGGTGTTGTCTCTTTTGAGATTTCCTGCTCCACAGACCTTAAGGGAATAATTATTCTTTCATTCTCCTACGGATGGATAATTACGAGACCCTCTTGGCACTCAGTCTACTCAAGCAACCTATTGTTGAGTATTTTCGGGTATTCAATAACCCTGCGAATACGCTCAATGCCCACTTGGCAGAACCTCTTACGAAACTCCTTAGAGCTTCCGCCTTCTTCTGAACTCAACAGAATCCCTTTCGTGCACTTGAAGTACTTACTCCATGCCCACCGTGCAGAGTATCAATAATCCTCCGCGATTCTTGCTTCTTACGAACTCACAACAGAGTTCCCTAGTGCATCACTATGCATATGCTCAATGCCCACTTGGCAGAGCTCTTGCAGAACTCCTTAGAGGTTCTGTCTTCTGTGTCCTCCTTACACCTACTCAATGCCCTTCTGGAAGAGCTCTCAGAATCCTTAGTGATTCTGGCTTTTGTCTGAACTCACAATAGAGTTCTTCTATCTTTTGTGCACTCCTGACACCTTCTTAATGCCCTCCTGGTAGAGCTTTGCCTAACTCACAACATAAGTTCTGTCTACGACTGTGTTCTCATATACAACCTCGCCTCCTAAGGTATTCAACAACCTCACGACCTTCTTCGAATTAGTGATTCCAGCTCCTATGCCCACATGGCACGCCTTTGTCTGAACTCGTAGAATTCAGAAGTGCATCTATGCACTGGTATTCAGAGACCACAGTACTCTGTCACACCCTCCTGGCATGAAACCTCAAAGACCTCTCAAGCCTGAAACCAAACAAAACCCCGGCAAATGCCTAACATACATCTACACATACATTCATATCATATAAAGAACACTCACATACGGTCATTCAACACATGAAAGATGCAGGAAAAACTGTTGTTTGTATTAAAATGGAAAATGCCTGTATTTACAAGGTGTTCCTGAGCATGACCTGTAACAAGGTCTCGGCTCCTTCTCTTCTGCTCTGTACTCGCAGACTCTAACTCAACTATCTCCACTATCCTCAAATGAGATACCATACGGTCTTTTACCTGAGGGGGCTCTTCGATTTCTTCCCTCCATACCTCAACTACCCTATTCAATTACATTCAATGACTGTCTAGTCCGCAGATCGGATCTAGATCTCAGCCTTTACAAACACTTTTAAAAGCCTATTTACTTCTATGCCTGAGCAGAGAATGGCTTCACGGCTCAACAGCCTAAGAAATTTAATTACATTTGATTTCAAATCAAAACGAGGGCTGCGCCTCTCTTCGGCCTCAAATGCACACGATTTGAATCTGCTAACGTGGCTAGCTGGCTGACGTGAGATGATGCTCCTGCATCAAATAGTTGTGATAGTTTTTCTATGTAAACAATGAAAAGTTTTTGTCGCACTTGTGATGACAAATTAAATAGCTACGACAGTTTTGCTATGTAAACAACGAAAAGTTGCCATCACACTTGTGATGACAACTTAAATAGCTGTGACAATTTTTCTATGTAAACAATGAAAAGTTGTCGTCGCACTTACGATGACAACTTAAATAACTGTGACAGTTTTGCTATGTAAACAATGAAAGTTGTCATCGCAAGGGTCATTGCAATTGAGACGAAATGTTAGTTTCACATTTTTGCCTAAATTGTCGTATTGGTGATGATATTTCCTTTTTGTTGCAATTGTGATAAGTTCCTTAGGGGCATTTCTCTTGCAACGCTTATTCAATTTCATCGCAATTTCTACTTGACACAAAACGACGTTTCAGAGAGTCCAGATTCGTCACAAATTCCACGACATAACGTCGCAAGAGCGTCGAAATAGCCGTCGCAAAATGACCCAAATTTGCTAGTGTTCTAATTAGATGGTCACACACTAATTTCTTAATCATATTAAGTAAATGTTAAAAAGTAAAGAGGTTAAGTTATGAACATGAGATCTCATTCATTGATTTGGAATGACGACTAAGAATATGCCAGCATCTTCAATTGATAACCATACAATTGGAATTTATGATTAAAAGATCATTAAATGTGCCCATCTCCAATAGGATTAGGCCTTTCAACCTAAATATAACTTCTCTATCTTTAAATATAAAAATAATATTATATAAATCAATTATATAAATAATTAAAAAAATATTTTTTTCTTATATTTAAATTACTTTAAATCTAATATTAATTAATTTATATAAAAACATTAATATATATATATATATATATATATATATATATATATATATATATATATATAAAAAATCTATATATATTTTATAAAAATTCATAACAAAACCAAACTAATTTGGTTACTAATGATTGCAATATAACTTCGGCAATATAACTTCTCTATCGTTAAATATAAAAATAATACTATAGAAATCAATTATATGAAAAATTAAAAAAATAATTTCTTCTTATACTTTAATTTTTTAAAATCAAATATTAATTAATATATAAGAGCATTAGTGTATATTCATATCTAAATTAAAAAAATAATTTCATTTGATATTTTTATTGCTTTAAATTAAATATTAATTAATATATATAAGAGCATTAGTGTATATCCATATCTAAATTGATATATTCTCTGTTTTGGGCACATGAAAGGAAGGATTAAGAATTTGGGTCTATGTGGTGTTTGGAATAAGTTTAGGGTTTCATTAAGGTGTTGGGGTTGTAGTGCTTGTTAATGAGAATCTTGGTTTATGTGGTGTTTGTTTTCACTGGTTCCAAGTATAGAGGTCTAGGTGTTTGTAAGCCTAATCTATAGACCCTTGCCTTGAGTGTTTTATAGTTTTATTAAGTTGATAAATGAAATAAACATTTTGCAGCCTTTTTTTTTAATCATAACACTAAAAACATTGTACAATTAAAAATAACATAATATTATTGACAATCTAAAACACATTGAATAATTAAATTTAAATTCACTAAACTTAAGTATTTTTGTATCAACTCCCCCTTCTCTCTAATTATTTAGAGAATCTTTACAATTTAAAAAACCTAAGACCAACTCACTTTTAATTAAACAAATCAATCATTAATATACTTTAAAAATTACTATAGTAATGAACATGTACTCTAAAATTTTCTACTTACTTTAAATCTAAATAAAAACAAATAAATATATTAATTTTTTTTACACTTCTTATATATATAAACTAATATATATATATATATATATATATATATATATATAAAATAAAAATAACAACTAATAAAAATACTTATAACAACATATTTAATAATTCTCCTTTACGGATGCTACATATATTGATGCTACATTCATATGGATGGATAACACATATACTGAATAGGTAAATCCATAATAATTATAATGTACCTGCTCTTTATCCTCTGGCATATCCAGTGTTCATTTTTTCTCATATCCAGTGGTAATTTCTCTCTCATAATTCCAAGTGTATCTTGGTTTCCATGCCCAAGTGAAAGACAACCATGTGTATATGGTTTTTGATGAGCCTTTGAAATGAATTTATCTCCACACCCATTTAACATAATTTTTTAGATCTCAACATCACAAATGTACACAACTTACCAACGATCACATAATCTGGTAATTATAACTCTATGATTCCTTAATGAGTTAGTTATTCCAGCCATGATAATTATAATGCATCTGCTCTTTGGCTCTTATTGTCATGGCATATCTAATATTCCTTAATGAGTTAGTTATTCCAACCATGATAATTATAATGCATCTTCTCTTTGGCTCTTATTGTCATGGCATATCTAATGTTCATTTATCCCTCATGATTCCAAGTTTATGTTCATTTTCATTTCCATTTCCATGCCAAAGTGAGAGATAGCCATGTGTACATCCTGTTTGACAACCCTTGGGTAGAAACGAGTTCATCTCCGCACCCATTCAACTGTAATATTATTGTAATTTTCTAGATTTCAACGTAACAAACGGACACGTAGTAGCAATGAACACATAATATGGTAATATTCAGGTAAATCAATGAATGTATTTAATATTATTTGGATATGTAAATCAGTGAATGCATTTAATATTATCTTGTAATATCCAATTAAATCAGTGAATGTGTTTAATATTATGCATGATGCCCCTCTTTTAGGGTTTCTCTGATTATTTGGATTGGTCCAATGATTTATTTTTTCAGCTGTTTTACTGTTAGTTTAATGTTTCAAAGAAGTACGAGATGGAATATCATCGTATTATTACTTCACAAACACAAAACACAATGTTCAATTAGTATATGCTTGGCATGGGAAAATTTGATTGCCTTATGTTACCTTAAGAAACTGTGAACACTTGTTGTCATAAATTTTTCTACTAATTCAATGTTGTTGGAACTTGTATTCACCCAAAATATATTGTCTTGCATTTTTTTTTGGCTTGGTTCTTATTTTGTCCCTGGAATGGGGTTTCATTTCTTTGGTTTTTCCCTGTGTAGTTAAGAAGAGTTTTTATTTTTATAGAATATACAGAAGTACATAAGGATCAACAAGATATGATTGGATTGCGCCTGCTATTGAGGAATTGGCTCTTTATCTCATTTCACAAAAAAGATTATATCCTAATCATATAGGAGCATCTATGCTTCCTATATGCCATCTGATAGCACTAGCGCTATTATTATTACACACATAATATCTCAAGGTTCTTAGACCTAGGCCTACCTGAATATCAATCTCTCGTCAAATATGAAATCTTAAAACCAAGAAAACCTTGACGAATGCCATGCTGGAGACCAGTGAGCTCTCGACAGTCATAACCCAATTCTTCTTTTAAAATCTATGGGATTTTGCATAAGAATTCACCGCATAACATCATGGGATTCGTTTATGAAGGAGTTATAGCTTTGGCTATGTGGATTCTTAGTCTTAAAAGATGGCTCCAATGGTAAGAGATGTATATGAGCTCTTGCTTTAAATTTAATTTAGGTTTATGCATCAAATTTTCTCTTACATATGAGTCCATAAGAGTCCATAAGGATTATGGAACACCATATTTAAGGGTTATATATATAAAATCTCAGACATGCACAAGGAAGCCTAACATAGCTCTGAAATTATATATATATATATATGTCAGACAGACATGCGCAGGGAGGCCTAACACATCTATGAAATAACATATTATTTTGATATTAATTTGAAATAAGAAAAATACATATGGAGGATAAATAACCTTACCTACTACTATGATTGATGTAGAGGCATCAACGTCTGTCAATTGTTGTCACTCACAGTGGTGCCAACAAAGTCTATTCAATAGTTGCACTCATAGTATTAGAATATTACATTCGATAGTATTAAGCTCAGGGAGTTCACAGAAAAGAAACCAAAAACAAACTATTGAACTATTACGTATATATATCCATTCTCTACAATGAAAGATTTAAGATAATCATTTCACGTTCATGCATTTAGGGTGAAACTATCAAAGCTTGGGGTGTTTTAAAAGATTGTTGTTGTGAGTATGGTGAATGAATTTCCCAAACTTTTGATTTTTTAATATATTATTATACGGGTGGGTATGGTGAATGAAAAGTAATAGAATTTATATATAAATGGTGTTTTGTTTGAATATAAGAAATCCACATGCCAAAATTCACCAAAATTTGCATTGGTTTTTTTATTTTTATTTAACATGGAAAAAATGTATGGGAGGAGGTAGAGGAGAGCACACCTAAACGACAGTTACATAACAGAAATCAATTAAAATGACCCCAATTCAAATGACCTGCTACAATGTGAGATGGGCAAGAAATTATTGCTACAACACTCTAACACCGCAGCTTGTCTGACTCCTTGTGCTGCTGCGGACAATGGAATTGAAAGAAACGACAACGACATCCAACACTCCAAAAGCTTCTCTTTCCGGCCCCCAGAGATGGAATTTGACGTGGTGATTTGCCAGTCAAATACGTTAAAAAATTTCAGCAAACCGTCGTCAACATTTGTAGTTAAATATGTCAAAACGGGCGTGTGAGTTGCGGAAACCGTCAAATTTGATTGGCTGTGTTGGGATTTGAAATTCCAACCCTGATTCCTCCTCCATTGACTATGTCTATGATTCTCTATCACCTTCATTTAATGCAAGCTACAACGGTTTCTGTCTCTTTAATTTTAGCTTGTAGGTTCCACGTTACATCTTGGGTGGAAAATTAAATAAAATGTGAACAAAAATAGCCATCACCGTGGATTTAATTATTCACTCATCCATTATTTATTGCTATAAAAAGGTGTTCACTGCGACTCTTTAGTAAAGAGTTTTTCTCTTCGGGTGCCACTCCATGCACTACTCATCACCAAGTGGAGGGGAGAAGGAGGTTGGATCGAACATGGCAGGCATGATAAAGATGAAGATGAATAGAGTGCTTGTTATTGTTTTAATGGAAGCAATAACTTGCTTGTTATTGTTTTAAAGGAGTGTTAATGGAAGCAACTTCTACTTGTCATGTAAAAGCAACTAGGAACTTAAAGAATGGAGTGCATGAATGTCCATATAAAGCCGACAACTTTATCGGAAGTGGAGGAGGGTTAGGAGGAGGAGGGGGTTTAAGTGGCGGTGGAGGCTTGGGTGGAGGAGCTGGAGGTGGCGCAGGAGGAGGCCTTGGCGGAGGGGCTGGTGGTGGCGCAGGAGGAGGCTTAGGCGGTGGTAGTGGTGTAGGAGGTGGTTTTGGTGGAGGTGTTGGTGGTGGAGGGTTCGGTGGTGCTACAGGTGGAGGATTTGTCGGGGGAGTTGGTGGTGGTGCGACAACGGTGGATTTGGCGGTGGAAGAGGAGGAATAGTGGGCTTGTTTTAAATGTTTTTACTAAGATATTGTCATGTGATCATTACATGGGGTAGACATTTTAAGGTTTTTTTGGTCGTCAATCTTGATTAGTTATCTTTTTGTTAGGTCATATTTTCATGTGATCATTACATGGGGCATACATTTTAAGGTTTTTTTGGTCGTCAATCTTGATTAGTTATCTTCTTGTTAGGTCATAAAGATTAGATCTTGACAAGGTAAATGTTGATTATATGATTATCTTGTTTTTTTGGTCGTCAATCTTGATTAGTTATCTTCTTGTTAGGTCATAAAGATTAGATCTTGACAAGGTAAATGTTGATTATATGATTATCTTATCATAGTCGAGGTACATCTGTTTTCTACCTAGAAGAGTAATTTGACCATGCTTTAGTGAGCACCCCAAGTCAGGGATAAGTTTTCCATCCGGGTCCATTCCATGCTCTACAATTATTTGACTTTAAGGTCTTATTTTCCCACAATTGAACTTCACATGTGTCAAATTTTATATCCTTTATATCTACATGATACTTACCAACACTAGTCTATAGCCCTTTCTGGGTGCATCTCCAACACCTTCCAAGTTCATTCCCCTCACTAACAACCCACCATGTATTTATATATTCCATTTATCTACTACAATTTATTGTCCCCACTTTGCATCTTCTTTGACACATCATTTCTCTCTCTCCCTCTCTCTCTTTTATATTCTACCCATACTTATCATGTCCACTTCTACTCACTTTCCTCTCACTAATATACCCTAATATTGATTACTAAGGTATTTCTTACTTATTACCTTCCTTTATTACCTTTATACATCATTTATATCCCTCTTCAATTATACCTTTATCAACTTTTAATTCTTTTCATATTATACCTTCTATTCCTTAAACCATGTACTTATTAGTAACCCCATATGTTGTCTTTATTTCATAACCCTAAGTATATATTTGTCCTAATACTTCATTTTCTATAACTATTATTTATTATTTGTCATTTGTCTTATTCCCTTTTTTAGTCTATATACATCTATGAACTCTATATTACCATTATTATCACTCCCCTCTTTATTAAAAACTTGTATACTTGCATTATATATTTATTCACATCAATCCTTAATTGTTGTTATGCTTCAATTTCCTTTGTTTTTACTATATTTATGTTATCCTATACTTCCATATACTGATTGTCATATCTCTTCATTATCATCTATTTATATACTTTTTCCTTATCCTAGATATACCAGCACTGCCTTATCTTATGTGTACTTAATTGCACACCAACTCTTTGTCTAAATCACACACTATCCTTATCTATTACTATAACATACACATTGCATTCCCTTAAAATGTTATGTACTTTATTTATTATCTCATGAATTCACTTCATTTCATAACTTCTGTAATTAACTTATGACCATTATATCATGCATAATTACCCATTTTAGAGTTTGTACTTTATAAATTTATTATAATTATGTTATATATTGCATGCATCCCTTTGACATACTTTATACCATCAAGGATTACATTCCTTCCATATTGTCCTTTATTGTTATAACTTTCAAGTTGTCACTACCATTGAACTCATTACTTGCAATAATTGACCTCTTTACTTTATATCCCTTCCACTACATTTCTCTTTACTTTTAGTTCCATATTCATTATCTATTAGTTACTATCTGGTCATACTTGAATTATTATTATGAATATGGACTATCATCAATCACTAATATAATCAATTTATATTATAACCAATATTATTTTACTTATACCTACATGCTATACCAATAATTGTTTTTTATGTAAACTTACTCTACCTAATTCATTTGGCATTTTTGCATTTCCCCCCAACTTACTTGTCAAATATAGCATAAATAGTATTTGATAACTTTATATTCAATATTTGTTTGTAATTTGTATGTGTGTCAGCTTTACATACAATGATATCCCTATCAATGCCACATGGTTAAACACAATGTACTAACTCATCTAAAAATATTTTACTATTATTATTACCTCCATATTGTATACTTACAAGTATTACTATTAATACTTACATAACGTGATTATATTATATATCCTTTCACAATGTTACTACTTTAATGCATAGTATTATTGTGTCATATATTACCCATATATTTTCGCTTATTTATACTTCACTTCTCAATCACTAGAATGACACCATGATTATATGCTACAAATTTTAATTTCCTTTTGTAATATCATCTTTCATATCCAATAACAACATTTCATTATTAACAACGTAGCATATGTTAATATACCTCACAATTATAATTATATACCACTATTAGGTTTATAACATATCACAACTATATAATTATAAGCTAAATTTATCACATACTTATTATTAGTTATTGTCGACATTTTTAAATACTAGTACCGAACATTACTATAATGCATATCTAACACATTTTACTATCTTCAAAATTATCATCTATGGTGTGATAATTAGCATTCATGTCTTGATATTTACAATTCTCATATAAGTGTCATCCTTGCAAGTTAACTTATGTGATCACATAATACACATCTACTTCATTTCATATATTTTATTGCATTATTATCCCTATTATCACCCTATACCTTTGCCAACCTTTATATGTATTAATGCACTCTTCCTTACAATTAACTTATTACTTCAATATTGATGCTTGAATGTTATCATGTGTTGAACGTTATCATGTGTTATGTTACATGTGGATTTACTGTTAATCTTGTTTGAATTTGAATGGAAACCCCAAATGGGATTCTTGTTTGGAGAAGACAGTCTAGGTGGCTATCCTTGCACATCATATGTGAATGATAGGTGGAGAAAGCCATCTGCAATACATGATAATGCATGAACCATAAGTTCGTATGGAAATGAAAAGAATGAGAATAAGGAAGGAAGGTTTTAGGGAATTATAATTTGTTCATGCAGAAGCTGAATTAGAGGAATCCAAATAATAATGGAATGTTGAAAATTAATAATCAACATAATATGTGATGGAAAGTATGCAAAGTAGACAAGGAAAAACTCTTGGATGGAGTCAATTCCATGAACATCCTAAGATAATGGAAGAAGAAATCATGAGATAGATGTCCAGCTAGCAAAAGAGAAGTAGAGAGTACACTCAACTACTAAAGTATTATGTCGGGAAAGGGTTGAAGAAGTTCAGTCCTGAAGAGTAACTGGATGTTGAAGAATCCAGAGTCTATAAAATAGCTTGGTGTGGAATTTGATTCACCCAAGTACGAGATTGGGATAGTTGGACCTAGGAAATTAACAAAAGTTGAAGGTTAATATCAACTTAGTTTGGGACTATAATGCAAAGAAAACCAAGAGTGATTTGGTTAGAAAGTGCTCAAGACAAAAATAGTCATGTATAATGACTACAATGAGGGCACAAGAAGATTCAAGAATCTGGGAAGAATTGTAGACTTCTGGGATCATCAAGGAAAATTCTTATAGAGAGAAAGAAGTTGCTGCAATTTCTGTGGCAGCAAGTATGTCATGGCTTGATCGAGTCAACCAGAGGAAAGAATGCTTGCATGTTTACAAGTGTTGTTGATGATGTTGCTACATAAGGAGAGAAGCAACAAAAAACTAAAATGTTGGTTATAAGTTTGATAAAAGAAGCATAAAAGATTCTACTGCCATCAGACATTCAGGTAGTATAAAATTTATTAATGGCAGTCATGCAAGTATGATTTTTATTACATTTTTTGCATAATTGCTAAAAGGAAATTTAGGTAAGAATTTCCTCAGCCAGAGTTATTATATACAATCACATGATTATATTATTGAGTGCATACCACTAGATGTGGTAAAGGATGGAGGCATGTATTAATTCAAATCTTTTAGGTTTTGAATGCACACACTGACATAGTATAATGTCATGTTAATTTGGTTATGGGGTGATAACCAAAGAATTAAAAGATAAGAACTTGTTATAGGAATGAATGCCAGTAAGCTAGTCATGTATGTGACTAGGACATGGTTGGATATGGAAAGGTTATGAGCCACACAGGTACTAAAATCTTCCTACCTTTAAATAAAACGTGGACTGCAACATTTTTGCTAACACTAACGAACACCGCAGAATTATATTCTTGGTGTAGTGTTCAGGTCGAAAAGGAAGGAATCCAATTAATTGGGAAGACAATAGGAAGTGTGTGGAGAATGTGTCAACACATCGGCGAGAATTCCAACTTATGGATGGTGAGATACATGACTGAGATAAAGAGCATTATGTAATTCAATGCAAGGTGCACTGAATAAATAGGTATTGAGAGTTGTACTCATGTCTAGGAAGGGGCAGAGTTGCACTCATACATGATGAAATTATATACTTAAATGCACTTTGTTGAATGCATTTTGTGAGTGCATGTATATATGTTTTTGGCATGGAAATAATTATACTAATGGCTGAAATGTTGCTAACTCATGAATTTGAGAACATTTCAGGAACTATTAAACATTGCAACAGGAAAGTTGCAAGCCAGGTAGTCACAAGAATAAAGACTACAAAAATTTTTATGTTCAGAAAATTGAAATAATAAACTTACTGTTATTAATTATGAACATGCATATGCATAGAATGATGAGTCATTATATTTGGTTAAATTGTTTGGTAATTGTGAATGAATTGCTAGGTGCAGGCACTTCTTAGATCATTGCATAAGGTGTTGTACATGTTGAATTATGATGTACACAAAATACTGACAATTTATTGGTTTATGCAAGATGAAGCATTACAGGAAAAATGGTATGCAGTTTGGTGCCTGTGAAAAACCACAAGGATGGCTGCATTCATAATATGGAAACAACCAAGATGAGTTATGAAATATAATTTCATGTTTTGGGGAAAAGATGAATTCCCTTTGAATTAAGTTTGAGTTTCTAAATAAATTCTTTTATGTTTTCTCATGAGAACTGCATGTGGGTGATGAAGATGAGATGATGTTGATAAAAGTTAGAATGTTGACTACAAAGAGTAGCTCAAGAAGATGTTGATTTGAGACTTCTGAGGGCAGTTGGAAATCCTCGAGCCATGGTGCTCTGAGACTTCCTGAGCCGGCCTATTGTTGAAGCCCAAGGAAAGGGAAATGTAGAAGTTGATGGGTTGTGAAACAGTGAAGGTGTACACTCTTGGGGTGGGACAGGCATGTCGAGAATGAGAGACTGTTGGTTGGAGTGTTGTTGAGGTTTGGTTGGTTGGATTGTTGCTAAGGTTTGGTACCTTGGCCTAGACCATGTTGATGTGGAAGGTCTTCTCAATCAAAAGATAAGTATCAATTCTCTATTTAGTGTATCTTGTATACAAGTTATAATGTTATTAGAATTGCATGTATATACATAAATATACATTGCATATATGCTTGCATTATCTGCATCCATGACTGTACATAATGTGTTTCATGTTTCATTGCTTAAGAAATATCTACCTGATGTTAATCATGTTATTGATTGGAATGTGATTAAGGTGGAGAAAGAAGGCTTCTTGCAAGTGCATCTGGTGCACATATTGGACCAGAAGAGAAAACAACTCCAGAATCGAGGCATAGGGCTTGTAAGGGTCTAGTGGACCTGGTATGGTCCTGAGGACGCAACATGGGAGCATGAGGATGTTGTGAGGGAAGAATACCGGCATCTTTTTGAAGATTTTGGAAATCTTGCTGATGTTGTGTAAAGAGTTGCACTGAGGACAATGCAAAAATAAGGGAAGGGGATTGTAATATCCTCCCGTAGTGCCCAAGTTTTATTTATGAATTGTAAACATGTTTTGTAGGCTGGTGAGCCAAGTGTATATAAGATGGTGGGCTTATGTGTTTATTAGGCTAGAGAGCCTAGATGCTTAAGGCCATGAGCTTGATTTTGTATGTGTAATCATGTAGATCATTAATAAAATATAAAACATCACTGCATGCAATTCAACCATGAAGAAAGAGTCATGGGCGACTAAGCTTCCAAAAGGTTGGGTAAGGGAGGAGGCTAAGTGTTTGGGACTAAGGGCTAAGCTAGGGGGATAATGTTTTATTATTATTCCTAAAGACTAAGGTGGACAATTGATGAATGTTGTCCTAAGTTCCTGGAAAATGGATGTATGCTAAGTGGAGTGCATGCAGCTCCAGGAAGACAAGTGTCGACCTAGGTGCATGCAGTTAAAGCGAATGAGATGAGCCAGGTTGGGGGTTCGTCCAGGCCATTTGGCCATCTGCTGTTTGAACATGTGAGCTTGTCATCGCCCTCTGCGTCTTGTTTTCTTCCCGCACCTCCTGAATAAGGTGAAACCCGTGGACTGATCCGTTCCTCCGAAGAAGTCCGAGCACCCATACTCGTCTGAGCGTGTTGTGTGATAATTGTTGGTTGTTGCAGCCACGCAGTTCCTTGACTGAGTGTTGCTTGTTAAAAAGTTGATGTATCCTATAATCGCCTGAGCTTTGCTATGTCTAGTGGTTGATGCAGTCTGAACCCGAAACAAGGATGATCAACCTCTACATTGTTTCATGGTCATGCACCTATGAAAACCCAGAACCGTGAAGCCAACCTGTGTGAGTCGTGTACCCATCCTATCCGCTTTTATAGAGCTGAGTCCACACTGAACCGTCTTTGGGTTGATGCCAACAGTTTCCTAAGCCGTGTTGTGTCTTATTGCTCGATTGTTATCATTTTGGGGTGTCCATAACCGTTTTTCTGTTGTTGTTGCTGCCACCCGTAAGTAAACCGAATGTTGTTTTTGTTGTTGTTATTCTTACCTTGCAAGAATTGAGTTGAAACTAGTTGAAGAAGCGAGTTGTCATGCACGTGGTTGAAGAGGCAGGTTGTCAGGCCTGTGAGAAGCTCTCTCCAGGTGAGAGAGTTTGTTGAGAAGTGGTTTTCTCGTAGAGAGAGTCCATCACCAACTACGAAGCTATGAGAATTCCAGTCCGGCCTATTGCTGAAGCCTAATGCAAGGGAGGTGAAGCATCCGATGGACTGTGTGACAGTGAAGGTGTATACTCCTAGGGTGGGACATGCATGTGGGGAATGAGAGTCCATGAGTAGTGGGCGTAATAAGGCTCGTGGAGAGAATCCTTCCAGTTTCACTATGAAGTTTCCTGTAACCTTAGCCTAGTCTAGGATTCCCTTTCCCTGGGTGGAGCTTAGTCCCAGCTCGGGGGTGACCTACTACTGAGAGTGATGAGAAGTGTGGTCTATGGCTGGGAGGTTTGTGGAAGGTCTGCACGTAGTTGGTGGTGTTACTCCAGTTGAAAAGATAAGTATCAGTCTGTGCTTAATTTATATGTTATGCATGTTTGTGCTACTGATGCTTGAACGTTATCATGTGTTCTGTTACATGTGGATTTACTGTTAATCTTGTTTGAATCTAAATGGTAACAATAACTTTGTGTTATGTGTTTTACTTCGATTAAAATGCATGTTATATATATATATATATATATATATATATATATATATATATATCTGTGTGTGTGTGTGTGTGAATATTCTGTAGTGGTAGCATTACTCGATTTCTGTGGAGGGCCGAGGATGCTACACTATTGAAGCTGCTCCAGATGAATGGTTAGTATCTTTACTTTCTCTCTATTGATGCATCCAATTATCTCCATTCCTGTTTATTATTTTTTTATATTATTGCTTTGTTTTGTATATATTATTGCATTGCTTGTTTATAATATTGCATTTTTTTAACAGCTTGTGCAGGTCATCATGCATCCTCGAGTTAAAATTTGGACTTGGAAAGCTCCTGTAGGAATCTATGTACAGCTTGTGCAGGTCATCATGCATCCTCCGGTTAAAATTTGGACTTGGAAAGCTCCTGTAGTAATCTGCGTGCAGTCTACAAGCAAGATTATTTGGGTTTTCAAGACTATCTGGGTAGTCTTCATAGGTTTTAAGGACTGTAAATAAAGGGTTTCTAGGCTGTAGGTTAGGGGTTTGGGGTTTGGGAACATATTGTGTAGTTATGTGGGTGGTCAAGCCCAGTTTCCGGGCACTGATACCATATGTAAGGCCTACGTATTTCAAGAGTCAAAATAAATAAATATTTTCTATAATCTCTTATTGAAATGAATGAAATTTAGTTTAGAATTTCTTTCATGATTTTCTTATACCATGAATAAACAAAAACAACATAATAACGATAACAACATAATAACAATAACAAAAACATCAGTATAAAAATAGCATAATGATAACATACCAACTGGTAACTTATACATACCTCAACCTAAAGTTGGTTGATTCAACCCCTGGTTCACTTGTTCTTATGCTTGCCCAAACTACCCTACTGAATATTAACCTTCCATCCAACTAGGAACAACCTCTATGACTCCCTAGCTCTAGGAATCCTTGTAAATTCCTGGCCCCAAGCCCAAAGTTCCAAGCAACAACAATGCCCTGTGAGAGTTCCTCAAAACAATAGTTCTTCCAATTTCCTCCTTGAGAATTTCTTCCTCTTTATTCCTTTCCTCTTGCAGAATTTTCCAAAATAAAATAAGACTCTTCTCCAAGTCTCCTCCCCTCTTCCTTATCCTCTCTTCTCCTTCAATTCCCCAACTACCTTATCCCCCTCATTAATTTCCCCAACAGCGTTATCCCTACTTCACCTATCTTTTAATAATAATAATAAAAAGACTTATTAAGTTTATTTTAATAATTAATTAAATTTAATTAAATTGAGTTTCGATGATGATAAGCGCGCTGTCGAGTGGATTAGCGGTGCAGATGAATGCCTGGGTTTTGACGTTCTGTATAACGTTTTCTCATTTCAAGACGTATCTGATATTTGATCTCAAATTAGACGAGAGGGGTGAAATTTATCAGACAGTCAGATTTGAGGTAGCCTGTCATAATTCTCGAGCTGTTTGCTCGTCATTATTTTTGTCAATGAAGCTGTTGGGTTGTTTACAAGTCGAGCTGTTTGCCCGTCATAAGTTTTTGACAGTGAAGCTGTTGGATTGTTTACAAGTGTAAGCAGGGAATTGATATTGGGTTGTTTGCCGTACTTGGATCCGCTATCTAGAAAAGCACAACGAAGAATCAACGGAGTTCATGTAAATTAATATAGAAGCTATTGCTAAATCGCATTTTTATATTTTTATTTGATATTTTTAATCGGATAAAAATTGAGAAAATTAGATAAAATAGTCAAATCTTTATTTTTAATCAATCAAATATTTCATATATATATAAATAAATTTCATATCCTATAAATACAAATCTATATCTAAAATTCATATATATATTTTTATAAAAACTCATAACAAAATCAAACTAACTAATTTGGTTCTTAATGATTGTAATATAACTTCTCTTTTGTTAAATATAACTAATAATAGCCACTTTATAAAAGCAGTTGATAAAATGAAGTGGATGAACAATATGGCTGGAGGACGACCATTAATATGTATTAATTTTATTGCATTAATACTTAATACTTAATATATAATAATAATAATAATAATGAATTATATAATAATAATAATAATGAATTAATGTAACAAATTAATATTAATGAATTAATGTATATAAATTAATTGTCTATTAATATATTAATAAAATGTATAAATCAAAGTACTATTTTTTATTAGTATGTAATGTTACGTTGTAATTTATTGATTGATACATTAATAATGTAACATATTACATTAAATAATACAGTGATACATTATTAATTAATACATTGTTAAAATATTGATAAACTAATAAAATTAATACATAAATAAAGTATAAATATACTAATAAAATAATAATACATTCACTTTAATGTATTTAGTAATACAATACTAAATTACTATAATGTATAAATTAAAGTATTAATACATTAGTATCTTAATGTATAATACATTAATAAAACAATAATTCATTAACCTTAATTTATTTATTAAAATATTAATACATTAATGTATAATGTAATATATCAAAGTATTAATACATTAATAATGCAATTAATTAATTAATTGATATATTAAATACATTATTGACTAATACATTGCTAAAGTATTAATTAATACATTGCTAAGGTTTTAATACACAAATAAATTATTACATTGATTTAATACATTATTACACTAATAATGCATAAAAAAAAAAATCATATATTAAATGCCTTAATAAAAACATTATTAAAGTATTTATACATTAAAACATTAATAAAGTTTTAATACACTAATGTATTAATGTATATTTTTATATATTAATTAATGAATATATTAATACATTATTAATAATATAGCATGAGTGGGCCTAATGGTTAAGAACATGTGTTTCCTCTTAAGAGGTCATAGGTTCAAATCCAGAGGGGGGTAGGATATGTATACCTTCCTACACTTTACCAGTCAAGGGGTAGGATATGTATACCTTCATAGATTATTATTATTATTATTATAAATTAAAGTACTAATACATTAATATCTTAATGTATAATACATTAACAAAGTATTACATTAATAATGTCTTAATAAAGCAATGTATTAAGTAAAAAATTATTAAAATATCAATACATCAATGTATAACAAAACATATCAAAGTATTAATACATTAATAATGTAATTTATTAATTAATTGATACATTAAATACATTATTGATTAATAAATTGCTAAAGTATTAATTAATACATTGTTAAGATTTTAATACACAAACAAAGTAATACATTAATTTAATACATTATTATACTAATGATGCATACAAATAATAATGCACTAAGTATTATTTTTATATACATTGATTTGATGATGATGATGATGATGATGATGCCCCCAGGGGGCAGCTCAATTGGCAAGTGCCGTGAAAATGAAGTTCCATGAGGTTTCGAGTTCAATTCCCCCCGACTTACAATGTGTGCCGCGTAAGGGGCGTCGTGGGCACACCTGGAGGTTATAGTGGTCGCAGTTGCACATTCTCAACTAATTGCACGTTCACTAAGGCCTAATTGGTCTATCGGACCTTAAGAGGGTAAGTGATTACTTGTGATTCTTTAGAATTTTGTTTTTGTGCTCAAAAAACTTTAAGAAAAGATTTCCAAGATCACCATACTTTTGTTGAGTT
This sequence comes from Picea engelmannii, assembly GCA_009831015.1. NCBI lineage: Eukaryota > Viridiplantae > Streptophyta > Pinopsida > Pinales > Pinaceae > Picea > Picea engelmannii. The sequence goes on along the minus strand of ML815432.1, from coordinate 233,433 downwards.
AAGAGGTTAGGAAGGTTGGTAGTGTGATCAATATTTAGAAAATGAGATCTAATATGGGTATACGCTGGACAATCTAAGAGAAAGTGTTTTTGATCTTCAACCTTCTTAGTGTCACAAAGGTGACACACTCTTTCATCCCATGGCATTTTAGGAATTGACCAACGCCCAGTTTCACTATGAAGCTCATGAGAATTTGTTCTTATCTTAGCAATGCTTATTTTTTTCTTTACACTTGGCAAAACAGATAGATAATTTTGATCTTCTAGATTAGGGTCGGTTACATCTTTATAATACCTTAATTTTCTTTTTTCCTCTAACTCTTTATCACACCACACTTTTTCCTTAAATCTTGATTTGACGTTTTTTTTAATAGTATCTTTATTCTGCAAAATGGTTTCTTTCATGATTCCCCAATAGTTTATCCAAGACCGGGTGTCTTTATGTTATCCTCACTTGAGTCGATGGTGGTTATGACTTACTTTTGAAGCAATTTTAGGTAGCCTCTTGTCTTCCATGTTGTTTAATTTGTTCTTATACATTAGGTATCTAGTCATAGCCATGCTCCCAATGGGGGAGAGGCTTGTTTCTATGAGGATGATGGGATAGGGCGTATTTCCTTTAATTTTGAGATTATAGGCTATAAAATTCTTTTGTATTTTCTCTATCTTTCTTCAGGATTCATGAGAGATACTACAACCCTAGACTTCACATCCATAAAGAATAATAGGCGTAACAAGAGTCTCAAAGAGGAGTTTCTTCTTATCCCAACTCCAAAGATCAACTGATTTACAATTGTTTTCAAGCCCATAAAAATCTTTCCATCCCCCAATAATCCTTTTCTCAATACTATAATTCCAATTGAACTTGTGGTGAATATCAATTCCAAGATATTTGTATGAAGTTACTTCCTCCAAATTGTTGTTCTCATATACAAAGGTATAATAAGAAATCTTATTGGATTTAATAATCTGACATGACCTTAGTCTTATCAGTATTAACAATCATACCCATATTGGAGCAAAAATCCTTGAGGATTCTTAGCTGGTTTTCAAGATCATGGGGACTCCTTGCCATAAGAACGATATCATCGGCATAAAGAAGAAGATTGATGACTATACCAGTGAGAGTAGGGCCGACACAACCTGCTTTTTCCAAGCATTCTTCTAACTTATCAATGTATATGCCAAAAAGGGTAGGGGACAAGGGACAACCTTGTTTGACTCTGATATTGCAGTTAATCTCTTTTGACTAGCCCTCAGTGTTTTTAAACTTAGAAATAACGTTCTCATACATCCTTATTGCAGCAGCCCTCAACTCGAGAGGCACTTTTATCTCTTCCAACCTATTCCAAAGGTTTTTCCTAGGAACTATGTCAAAAGCTTTTCTAAAGTCAACAAAACAACAAAAAATATTGGTTTTAGTATTGCGGAACTCCACTGCAATGATCCCAAAGGTAACAAGATGGTCCACAGTTCAATGATATCTCCTAAACCCAGCCTGGCCTTTAGCTCTTTTACCGTGAATTTCTAGCCAAATGCTAATCTTCTTTTCCAAAATAATTCCATAAAGCTTGGCTAAAATCAGGCTAATCATAATGGTCCTATAATTAGAGGGAATGTTTTTATCCCCATTTTTAAAAATATGAACAATGAGGATTTGTGTCCAGGGTTTAGGGAAGTTGTGCTTGACTGCTAAATTGAAGAGCGTGTGTATGTGAGGAATAAGGATTGACCCTCTGATTTTAAAATTTTTAGCTTGGTAGCCTTCAATTTCCTTAGCTTTCCCATTTGAGAGCCGCTTAACCCCAAACTCTATGTCATCTAAAGAAAAAACTTCTTCCTTTGTAGGGAAAATAGGAATGGTATCCATGGCATTAGGGAACTCATAAAGACTTTTAAGGTAGGAATTCCAGTTCGTTAAGGAAATTCTATTATTATTTTTAGTATTGTGTTTTAGAATTTGGCTCCAGAACTTCTTAGGATTCAACTTGTATAGTTGTGAAAGTTGCTCTTGCATTTTATTGATATAGTATCTTTTTTTGTGTATGTGAGGAATAAGGATTGGCCCTCCAATTTTAAAAATTTCAGCTTGGTAGCCTTCAATGTCCTTAGCTTTCCCATTTGCGAGCCGCTTAACCCCAAACTCTATGTCATCTAAAGAAAAAACTTATTCCTTTGTAGGTACAATATGAATGGTGTCCATGGTATTAGGGAACTCGTAAAGACTTTTAAGGTAGGAATTCCATTTCGTTAAGGGAATTCTATTATTTTTTTTAGTATTGCGTTTAAGAATTTGGCTCCAGAACTTCTTAGGATCCAACTTGTATAGTTGTGAAAGTTGCTCTTGTCTTTTATTGATATAGTATCTTTTTTTCCTTTTAATTAGGTCTTTGTACGTATTGATCTTATCGAGTTTTAAGGGCTCATTAGAAGCATCCCTAATGGATTTCCTAGCAATTTTACATTCTTTATCATACCAAGGGTTGGTTGTTCTATTATTCTTTTTATGGGACACCTTGAAAGAGAACTTGTTAATAGAAGTGGAAATGATAGTTGTAAAATTATGATAGAGTTCTTCAATGTTGTCCTTATAAGTTAGGAGGTTTAATTTACTATTTAAATCCTTTAAGAAAATGTCAACTTTACTTTTTTCAAAGTGCAGATTCCTTTGATTATCATAATTCTGTTCAATGGTGTATTGATTAGTGTATTAATATTAATGAAATAATTTATATACATTATTTCATTAATATTAATACACTAATCAAGTAATTAATTAATAATACATTATTATAGTATTAATACATTAATTGAAAATGATCGTGGTTGAGTATGGATGCCCATGAACATGTTTAACTTTGGTAGACCTTGGTTGACTTAGGAAGGAAAGGTTCACTATGGTTGACATGGTTAATTATGGTTCACCATGACCATGGTTAACTTCTGTAGACCTTCACTATGGTTGACCATGGCCAAGGTTGAATGTGGTTGACCATGGTTGACAATGGTTAGCCATGTTTCACATTTGTTGTGCATAGATGACCATGTTAGACCATGACTATGAATGACATCAATACATTAATTCATATTTGAATGTATTAATTAATTAATATAATAATACATTATTAATTAATACATTACTAAAGTATTAATACTTTAAAACATTAATAAAATATTAATTCACTAATACAATAATACTATATTATTAGAGTAATAATACATTAATAATGTAATGTATTAATTAATTATATAATATTAATTAAGTTTAATAGAGTAATACATAAATAATACATTGATAAATACATTATTAAAGTATTAATACATTAATACATTAATTGTCAATGATGATCGTTGATTATGGTTGACCATGACCATGGATAACTATGGTTGAACATGACAATGGTTAATTGTGGTTGACCTTGGATTACCATGATCATGGTTAAAGGTGGTTGACCATAACCATGGTTAACTTTAGTAGACCTTCACTATGGTTGACCAGACATTGCAGCGATGAGGTTATGCTCTTCACATTGCAACGACGAGGCTATGTTCCTCACATTGTGACAATATGGGCATGCTCGTCACATTGGAACGATGAGACTATGTTTGTCATATTGCGACGATAGGGCTATGTTCGTCACATTGCGACGTTACTATGTTTGTCAAAATGTGACGCTACTATTTTCATCAGATTGTGACAATATGGCTATGTTCGTCACATTGCGACAATTGGGCTATGTTCGTCACATTTCTATGATAGGGATATGTTTGTGACATTGCAATGTTACTATGTTTTCTAGATTGTGATGCTACCATGCTTGTCAAATTGTAACATTAATATGTTCCTCATGTTGCAACATCTAGTTTTGTTCGTTAGATGGAAATGTTGAGTTATGTTTTTCACATTAAAAGGTTCGTTTATGTTTGACATGTTTCGAAAAGGAAGTTTTGTCCAAGCTTTTTCAAAAAATCTAACAAAGTGTTTCATTTCTCACAAAGATAGGAACTTTGAACGAATGTTATGTATTACATAGAAGGAAACTTAGAATCATACTTGTTCTAAGTAAATTGATCACAAATAATCTTTAACTTTACATATGATGGTTTATACTTGTTCTAAAGACATTGATAGCAAATAAACTTGACTATGGTTTTCCATGGATGACTAAGTTTAACCTTGGTTGAGCTTGATGTGGACCAAAGTTTAGTATGGTTGGTCATGGTTCACCTTCACCATGGTTGACTATGGTTGACCATGGTTGACTATGCATGACCATGCCCATAGATTAATTTCATAGACAATGTGGAGTGGATTATGCTAGACCACGTTGATTATGTTTACCCATGGTTTAGGTTAGTCACATTATGATTGTGGGTGTGGGTTAATTTTGTCACATTACGACATCGAGAAATGGTCATGTCATGCAATGTTCGGCTATGTTTGTCACATTGAAATATTGAGTTGTATACATCATATTAAAAGAAAGGGTTATATTCGACACATTGCGACATTTGGAAATGTTTCTCACATTATGACGTCAATATATTTTTGTCACATTGCGAAAATGAGGTTATGTTCATCACATAGGGATGACAAGGCTATGTTCATCACATTGGGAGGATAGGGCTATGTTCGTCACATTGCAATGACATGACCATGTTCATCATATTGTGACGTTATTATGTTTGTCATTATGTGACGCTATTATGTTCAATAGATTGTGACAATATGGTTATGTTTGTCACATTGCAACGACTGGGATTTGTTCATCACATTGTAATGACAAGGCTATGTTTTTAACATTGCAATGTTACTATGGTTTTCAGATTATGACTCTACTATGTTCGTCATATTACAACATTACTATGTTCCTCATGTTGAAACATTTGAGTAAACCACAGATTGCAGCGATGAGGAAATGTTCATCACATTGCAATGACGAGGATATGTTCATCACATTGCGAAAATATGGCTATGTTTGTCACATTGCAACGATAGGGCTATGTTCGTCACATTGCGACGTTACTATGTTTGTCAGAATGTGACGCTACTATGTTTGTCACATTGCGACAATATGTCTATTTTCGTCACATTGCAACATATGGGATATGTTCGTGACATTGTGATGACAAGGCTATGTTTTTAACATTGCAATGTTATTATGATTGTCAACTTATGACTCTACTATGTTCGTCATATTGCAACATTACTATGTTCATCATGTTGAAACATTTGAGTAAACCACACATTGTGGCGATGAGGATATGTTCATCGCATTGCAATGATGAGGATATGTTCATCACATTGCAAAAATATGGGCATGTTTATCACATTGTAATGATGGGGCTATGTTTGTCACATTGTGATGATAGGGTTATGTTCGCCACATTGTGACGTTACTATGTTTGTTAGAATGTGATGCTACTATGTGCATCACACTGCGATGATATGGCTATGTTCGTCACATTGTGATAGATGGGATATGTTTGTGACATTGCGATGACAAGGATATGTTTGGGACATAGTGATGTTAGTATTTTTTCTAGATTATGACACTATTATGCTTGTCAAATTGCAACATTACTATGTTCCTCATGTTGCAACATTTAGTTTTGCTTGTGAAATGGCAACGTCGAGTTATTTTTTCACATGACAAGGTTGCTTTATGTTTGACATGTTTTGAAAAGGAAGTTTTGTCCAAGTTTTTTCAAAAAATATTACAAAGTATGGGCATGTTCATCACATTGCAATGACGAGGATATGTTTTTCACATTGTGACGATAGGGCCATGTTCGTCACATTGCAACGTTGCTATGTTTGTCATAATGTGACGCTGCTAGGTTCGTCAGATTGCGACAATATGACGATGTTCGTCACATTGCGACAAATGGGATATGTTCATGGCATTGGAATTACAGGGCTATGTTTGTGACATTGTGAAAAGGGGAAAATACACAGGAAGAACAAAAGGGGAAAAGGGCTAAGGAGTCCACAGTGGAATTGTAGATCATGAAATTTTTGAGTGCAAGATATATATCACAAAACAAGAAGAAGCAGAGTTCGAAAGTGTCAACCTGGCAACTGCGGGCATAAAATTCGCTAAGTATGGAAAGGAACAGCAGTCGGTCAGATTTGTCATGTGAGGATATAGATGGAGATGAAGATATGTCAGCCCGCCAATGCTGGAACCTGCGATCATAGAACGGAGGCTAAGTATATAAATAAAAAGCGATAATACACGGGAAGAAGACAAGGGAAAAAGGGCTAAGTACCTCACAGAAGAACATCTATTGTTCGTTTATTAATGCCAATCCTTTCAAACCCCTGGTGAGTTCTCACTGGTAAAATCATAAATTGCAGATCACGGAAGTTCTTTGGGTTCAAGATGTATATGATGGAACTGTTGGATTACTGAGAGGGGCAGGTGAATCAGTAATAGAGCAATTTAGTCCCTTTTAACCATATAATCCAATTGCTATATCAATGAAGCTTTATTATCCAATAACTGCAGAGTAAATAAGCAATGAACAAATGAATAATCATACACATACATAGTACACCAGTGTTTTACGTGGAAACCCAAATCGGGAGAAAACCACAGAATGCTTTTTCTTATATGTCTTGAAGAATTACATTCATTGGAAGCACCAACTTCCTTTGTTTTCCAGTTGCAACTGGAAGGAGCCTCCAACCCCCTAGTTTCTCAGGCTACAACCTGAGGGAAGCTCCAACTCCCCAATTCTCTGGCTACAACCAGAAGGAGGCTAAAACCCCCTATGTTATTTGGCTACAACCAGAAGGTGGCTACAACCACCTGTCCTTTCCCCGTCCTGCCACCCTGAAGTAGAAGTAGAATAATGGAACCACTGTCACACTATCACTGTGAGATATACCGATGTAAACCTGTACCAATAAATCTGAACCATGCATCAACCTGTACCTCAACCTGTAATCAACCTGTACCATAAACAAGTGCATCAACCATGCACAAACCTGTAATAAACATGTGCCATAAACAAGTGCATCAACCATGCACCAACCTGTAATCAACCTGTACCATAAACAAGTGCATCAGCCATGCACAATCCTGTAATCAACTTGTACCATAAATAAGTGCATCCAACCATGTACCAAGTATGTACAAATCATGTGTCAACTACTCATCAAATATGACTCGTCAATATGTACCAACATCATCAACTATACACCTCATGTATGTGCCAACTCATCAACTACTGTCTCAACCATGTACTAAACATGTACCTCAACCAAAAGCCCTCAACAATTTCATCATCAAAATCTGATTTCTAGCTCTGTAATAGACCTGGTGTATCTGATCACATTCCTTCAAACCTTCCTTAACTTTAACAGCAAGAGACTAGCATTTTCATCAAACTT
>ML815432.1:191616-203846 GCA_009831015.1 Picea engelmannii | reverse complement strand
AAGCGTCTTCCCGTGAGGGATTTCACCATAAGGGGACCACTTTGGAGTTCATCCATATTTACTTCTTATCAAACATGACAAAACAATAATGAGTCATATTTACATCAAACACTATTGGGTCCATTACCCAAACCTTTGTGTTATGGGTCTTTCTTCAAGGGTTGACATCAATGATAACCAACCTTAATCTATAGGAACATGGGACATAAGTATTGGATACCACAAACCCGGGACACAGTGATTAGATAATTGGCTAAGTATTGAAAGGGACCGCGGTCGGTCAGGCTCATGGTGTGAAGATATAGATAAAGAGTTGCCAATTTGTGAATCCATGAGGTCGTGATCATATAGATGCGACTAAATATAGAACCACAAAGGGATAATAGAGGGGGGGGGAGAGGAAAAATTAAGAGTTTTTTATACATTCATGTGGACAAATTGTACATTGCGGAACTCCGAGCACTATTTGCAACTCACAGAAGATTCGAAACACAATTTTGAGTTCGTCAATCCGGGAACCTGCAATCGAAAAAGTGTTCAAGTATGGAACAAGGAAACACTGGGCGGGACTTGTTTTTGCTAATATATTGAAATTTGTAATAGCTTTTCCATTACCTGGAAAGATCTTCTTTGCATGTTTCTGGACACATTCTGTAGGGATGGTTGGTTCTCGAGACTTTTTCTTATTAATGACGATATTTATGATTGTTGCATGATGTCGTTTTAGTATTAAACCTTTGGTCTTGCAAATCTAGAAAGAAGTGCGAGGATGGGTAGAACAAGAAAAAATGACTAGGAGTTGGATATTTCATGAACCTGCCAACGCGAGGATCCAAAATAGGGTGACAAGGTTTCCTCAAAAGACGTGAGGCCTCAACGGCCAAATTGTATAGCTCAAAACATTTGAATGCATAATGTGTAACATGGAAGAGGGGATGATGTCGGAGTCCAATAGTCAATTTGTATATGGCGGAGGACCGGGTGCCAATTCTCATACTAGTGTGTTCAGTTTTCACTAGTAAGAGCATAGTTAATTTATATTAGGAAGGATGCAAAGTTAGTGAGGATAGAAGGCAACAACATATACTTTAAGAGAAGTTAATGTATACAAGGAGGTCATGGTGGAATTGTAGATCACGGAAGATTTGAGTGCAATATGTATATCATGAAACAATAAGCAGCCAAGTTCGTAAGTGCCAACCCGACAACAATGGCCATAAAATTGGCTAAGTATGGAAAGGAACAGTGGTCAGTCAAAATCGTCATGTGAGGATATGGATGGAGATGAATATATGTCAGGCCACCAACCCTTGAACCAGATATCATAGAAAGGAGACTAATTATATAACGAGAAAGTGATAATGGACAGGAAGAAGAAAAGGCGAGTTTGTATGCGCCAACCCGACAACCACGGCCATAAAATTGACTAAGTGTGGAAAAGAACAGCGGTCGGTCAGATTCGTCATGTGAGGATATAGATGGAGATGAAGATATGTCCTGCGATCATAGAAAGGTGACTAAGTATATAACCAGAAAGTGATAATGGACGAGAAGAAGAAAAGGGGAAAAGGGCTAAGAATCTGACAGTAGAAAATCCATTTTGCATTTATTAATGCCAATGTTTTCGAACCCCTGTTGGGTTCTCACTAGTAAAAGCATAAATTGCAGATCATGGAATTTCTTTGGATGCAATATGTATATGACGGAACAGGGGACATAGGTGTTGGATATCGCGAACCCGGGACCTGGTGACCAGATAATTGGCTAAGTATTGGCCAAGAAGAAGTTTTGATATTTAGTTCAATAGTATTCATATTAATATATATTAATAGATTATTTATGTTTCAAATGTAAATCATCTCCCAATTTGCAGGATGTTGTTCAGTCCACAAATATCATTGAAACCACAGAATGTTTGAGTGCAAGATGTATATAACACAACAAGAACCAATAGAGTTTGAAAGTGCCAACCCGGCAACCACAACCATAAAATTGTCTAATTATGGAAAGGAACAATGGTCAGTCGGATTCGTCATGTGAGGATATAGATGGAGATGAATATATGTTAGCCCGCCAACCCTAGAACCCACGATCAGAGAAAGGAGACTAAGTATATAGCCAGAAAGAGATAATAGATGGGAAGAAGAAAAGTGGAAAAGGGCTAAGTATCACACAGAAGAAAATCTATTGTTCCTTTATTAATGCCAATCTTTTCGAACCCCTCATGAGTTCTCACTAGTTAAAGCATAAATTGTAGATCACAGAAGTTCTTTGGCTACAAGATGTATATGACAGAATATGGGTCATAGGTGTTGGATGCCACAACCACAGGACCCAGTGGCCAGATAATTGGTGAAGTTTTGGCCAAGAGGAAGTTTTTATATTTATTCCAATAGTACTCATATTAGTATATATGCACGGATATTATCAAATAGAAGAAGCTGCAATATATGAAAGATATTGAACAGGAACATGGCATCAACACTTGAGTTGCCTTGTTGTAATAGTCATTAATTCATTCTATTTACAGGACCCGAAGAATCAAAGCAAGACGGGTCATCCAGTTTCTTTCTTTAAGTATAGGGTCGGCGACACATAAGTATGGGATATGACAGATTATTAGTCTTCCATGTAAAATGTAAGAAACGAACATAGTAGCCTTTATTTAAATTGAAGTACTGGGCAGCAGAAAGAAAATCTTGTTGTCCATGTTTAACAACACAAAAAAGAGGTACAAAATAAAATGAAAAGTAATACAAGAGATTGGAAAACACCATAAAAAAAATAAAAACTCAAATATTCTATATTCAAATAAGACGGGTTACAAAATATAGTTGAGATTATTTTCCACAATGATTGGGATTTTGCCTGCCTCCGACCAATAAAAAATATGTACAATAATGAATCTTGTTTGAAGTCTTCTTGACGATCAAATCCTTGATTCATAAAAAACAACAAGTTGAATATCAATTTCGGGTCTTGGACTTAATTGGTGATGCCAACTAGATCTATCCTAGTTTTTTGAATAGATTGTCTCTTCTAGATATGGCCTGCTTTCATTGGATGGTTATTCAACATTCCATTCTTTGTTAAGTATTAATTTCCCTCTGTCGTTGAAAACCTGGGGTTTAAGGTGCCTTCCTTGTAATGTTCCTGACCATTGACATCCGAGACAACCTAGAAATGTGATTCAGGCCCAATTCAAAGTCGAGGGAGTCGTTTTATGTGACGTCAGTTATGGGGGAAACAAATCCTGTTAGGCAACAAAAGTTGAGACAGAAAAAAAAGATCAAGTATGTTGTGATTGTTATTCTCCCTGTATTTGATCATCTATTTGGTTGAAAATCCTGCCTGAAGATTTGTATGTTGAACTTCTTTGTTTTATTACAGTAAATTGGAAGGAATGTCCAAGCCAGCTACAAAATGTTCTTTTGTTGAAGTACATGACTTCTTCCGGCAGCACAGACCTGGCAAGTGTATCAAATGTTGTAGATCGCATTAGAATATATATTTCATCATAGGGGTGGAAGAAAGGTCTGGAATGTTCGGAGGTGATGCCAAATATAACCCAATGCCCAAATACACTCAGTAGGAAATTATAAAATTGGATACCAACCAACATGAGAAAATGTATGGGTGTTTGAATCAATATTATGAAATTACAGAACGTTTTATGCCAAAGCTATAACAGAAGTGACAGACAACCAATTTCTAAGTCAAATAGTGTTGAGCGACCTCTAGATGTAGCAAGAGACTCAACATACAACCACCTTAAGGCATCGACATAGGCGGTGACCCCAAGCTTCAGATAGCTTCGGCCTTGGACATTGACATTGGTGGTGGCAATGGGAACAGTGCTACTGACTGCACTGCGACAAAGCGGTGAATAGGCAGGGCTGTCATTGTCAAAGTACTTAAACTGCAGGATTATCAGACCTGCAAAGAACATCGACTTTAGTGTTTCTTTCTCACGAAATCTACAATGTTGGTTTGAGTCCATAAATCTTTGGACGTTGGGTGTCCTGTGTGATAATGACCTTGAAATTAGGCACATGGAAGCCATCTATTATCAGACATTGCAGTGTTAATGCAATTGCCATAATAGACGACGACTCAATTGCATTGGAACAAACAATAGTAATTTTGTGATTACTTAACATCCTTGAAGGACGTGAACCCCAAACAATGCCTAAAACTTTTCAAACAAGCGTCCGTTAAAAAAAATACATTGTTCTATATTTAAACATAAATAAACTACATCAGAAGAAATGCATTTTCTCCATTAAACGCAAGGGAAATAGCAGGAAGATTGACATTAGGTTGAAACATATCTGGAAACACACCACTACATTAGGGTCTCTTCTAAAAAATGAAATAAGATGATTACATGAAGGTGGTAGTAAAAGGTGATTTTTAGAAACCAAAACATTACCTGAACACGTGAAACCTCTTGCAGAAGGTGATAGTATAAAGTAATCCTCAAAAAATGTTGCAAAGTCCATAATCCAGTTATATGCATAGGAGTAGTAAAATAAAAAATGTGCAGTAGCGATAGACAGTTGATTGTATGTGGAGTCTGTAACTACATCCAGAGGACAGTGAACAAACTTTGACAAAGAACATGGCTTTCTATCAAGTCTGTTATGACACCCAGAAGTAGCTCAACAAACTTTGAAATAGAAACTTATGTAATTTTATTATGTTGTTTTATCCACCCATATAGTTTATCTTACCTGCTTATGGGTACATTCGCGAATGGAGTAATATTTCGCATCATTTCTAAATATCACAGACCATTTTGTGAGCCACGATAAGTGCGACATCCCTGACGAAGACAAACTCTTGTGTGCTCTGTAGAATTTGATACACTTGCCAAATATGTGTTGTTGGAGGAAACTATATACTTCAACGAAGGATTATTTTCCACATGACCCGAAAATTTCTTCCAACTCTCAACAAGAAAAAAAAGAAGATCAAAAAACAAATCTCCATGCAGGATTTTCAACCAACCAAAGCATCAAATACAGGGAGAACACCAACCAAAAGATACTTGTTTTTGTTTTTTCCTTGCCTGAGTTTCTGTTGCATAAGAGAGTGTTTTTTTTGGCTCAAAGCTCACTTCACATAAAACTAGTCTCTCTTCTTTCATTTGGGCCTCCATGGCGTCTCTAAGTTGTCTTACATGTCCATGACCAATAACATTAGAACGAATGCACCCTAAATCCCAACTCTGTGATGATAGAGAGAAATGGCAATAAGTATTTAAAAGCAACGCTGGAGGATGACAGTATGACCTTCCATAGATTTTGGTTTAATTCGTCTTAATAACAGATGCTCTCGATATTTTCACTTATTAATGCCAATCTTTTCGAATATGTGCATTGAATAGTGACAAATAGCACGTATTAACATTCCCATATCCGAGCAGATTCTCAAATCTAACAACATCTAACATGTGCACATTATTAAAGAGGGACACGATGTCAAGGCCTCTATGACACATTCGTTGATGGCAACGAGGTAGTACAATATTGCACTATTACTATGATGAAGCCTTTAAAAAACTAAAAGAGCCAATAATTTATTTTTTTCAAATTCAAAATGCAGGCAAAAAAATTACCAGATCACATAATATTCACCTGTCTATGCATTTTAATGGGAGTTGTCCTCGAGATTTCCACTTATTAAAGGCAATCTTTTCAAACCTGTCTGGTCGGTTTTCACTTTTTAAAGAATAATTAATGTCCATTGGGAAGGGAAGAAGGTAGCGGGGATGGAGAGTAGCGACAAATGCTTTTAAACTTTCCTGAACCCGGGAATGCGTGAACCCGCGAAATTTTGAAAACTTGACTAAGTATGGAAAGGCAGGTCGGACAGAAAAACTCATCGTAAGAAGAGGCAAGGTTGTGATTTCGAGGAGTGTGGGGTCGAATTGTAGAGCACAGAAGTTCTGGGTGCAATATGTATACACCGAACACGAGTTACCATAGTTCGACAACACCAATCTGCCAAGTCGCGTTCATAAAATTGGCTAAGTATGCAACCGAACGACGGTCGGTCAGAATCGTGATGTGAATATATATATGGAGATAACGATTTGTCATTTCACCACACTGGGAACCCTGCGAGCACAGAAACACGATAAAGTATAGAACCAGAAACACATAATAGAGAAGAAGAACAAAAGGTAAAAAACATGAAAGTTTACAAGAGGGAAAAAAAAGGGAGAGAATAATTATATTTCTCAGACAACAACACTTACTCTCATAACTATGAAACCATAGTAAAACATAAACCAAGGGAAAATCATCACCAACTATGAAATATAGTTGGAGCCCGACAAACTTTGGTTGAAGCAGTTTACATCGACTGCAAAATTTTGTATGTTATTTTATTTTAATAGTATTTTATGGGGAGCCAACTGCAAAAAAATGTAACAACAGACCCAACTACATATGCAACACCCCAACATTACAAATCTTAGGAAAACAAGAGCAAGAAACAAACAACAACCCAGTTAAGGAGCACCAAAAGGCCCAACTGCAGCCGCAGGACGCGAACACTCCAAAGTCGAATCAAACAACAATAAGTAGCATCCAGCAAACAAAGAAACAAGCACCAACCACTCGACCAGGAATGTCATAGTTCCAATCATGGCTGAAGAACCCCAAACATGAAAACTACAACAAGACAAACAAGAAACAAATAACAACAACAACAGGCAAATAAGAAATCAATGGAGATGCAAGAAGCAAGCATGAACCAGTGAACCAACAATGTTGTTGAAGTACAATATTGCCCAAATTGATTGTAGAGAACATTTCATATAAAAAAAAAGAACGGAAGAAAATTTATTGTAACAAGCCTGCTAAGTAAACATTTAACACCGTGAAGCTTGTTAGGTAAACATTTAAGTCTGTCAGAAATGCTCTGTAAACAATTAAGAAAGAATGAAGTGTGGTAGGTCTCTGGCGTACCAAAAAACAATTATTACAATTTATTATAAAATAAAATTAGTAACATTAGTTCGAACAGTAGAGAATGTATTCGAAGGACAAACTTTGGATATGCTAGCATATCAAACATTGGGATAAATTTAGCTAGCATAAAATGCTAAGACAAGCATTCAAACTAATACTAGCATTAATCCAACTTTAAGCAATGCACAAGAAAAATATATGATTCAAAAATATTGTAGACGATCAAAAAGTTTGGATATGATAACATATAAAACATTGGGAATAGCGAAGTCGACAATAAGACCTCCAATCTGTTATCCAATTAGATCATTACATATATGGTACTTTTTATTATATAAAAATCAACGTTTTTAGTTCCCTAGCTCCAATAATAGATATTATGCAAATATTTATTATCAAAGGACAAACTAATATGAAGTCAACGATTTATCAATTGTTATAGTCCCTCTATGCCTACGGCAAGGACTAATAAGGGTGTTAGGCAACAATGCCCTCATTTTTTTATTTAAGGGATTTATTATTACAAAAGTTTTCAAATCAAATAAGGGTGTTAGGTAACAATGTCCTATTTTTTTTATTTAATGTGTTTATTATTATGGGCATAAATATTTTTTATGTTTATGATTATGGCATAGGTGTTGGGAAAATCCTTTGGAAAGGAAAACATTAACAAGAAAATCTCTAGACTAAAACCAATTTCAAGAATCTAGTACATTTTGTTCTTTGTAAGTGAGTGTAAGAAGTTGTATTACTGCAAAAGGATTATGATACAAAAAAGGGGGGGGGGGCTCCTGGTCTACCTAGTAGGAAACCATACCAGGGGTTCTCGAGTTGCGCTTACTGATATATATGAGGGGTGGGACTGGTCTGCGACCAGGGGAAACTAGGTCAGTCCCACCATAACAAGTTTGAAAAGGAAAAGCAACAAAGACATAAACAAAATAGATGTTGCGTCAACCTACTAAGCCCAAGAGGGTAGTGGCTGAACTAACTATTCGACTAACCATTCACTAGTCCAGGACAATGATGTGTTTCTCCTCGCCATCCGCCTATCTCTTGTTATCCTCCTTCTGGGGGATCGTGCGAGTCTTCCTGATGTGGGCTGGCACACCGTGCCCATCGATTGGTGTGATATCCATGTGGTGGACATAATGAAAATAGAGGTGAGATTGAGCAGCCAACCACTCCAGCTTGGATTTCTTGTCCTTCTCGACCTCAACTAATAGTTTGGTAATAGTTTCCAAACTATTGAGGTGACTTAGGCTTTCTTCCAGCATTTTCTTGAGTTCCTTGTTATCCTCTCGTCTGGCGTCTTCCGTTTCCAAACTAACTTTGTTGATCATCATCTTAGTTAGCCACGCCATCTCCACTGTTTTATGGTGGAGGGTTTCCTTGGGCTGCGTGGCCCCTGGATCAATTACTCAGTCCACTTCCTGTGCCAGTGCATCCCATGCTTTACCTTTGTATTTTTCTTTTATTTCCTTTTCCCAGCGGATAATGATCTCTTTTCCTTTCGGTGCTACCCGAGTTTGGAAGGTTCCCTCCGCATCTTTTGTCACCTACTCCATTCTTGACACCTATCATGGACTATTTGGGACTTCCTTTCCAAGGGGGTTCCTCTTCCTGTGTGTTCGCTTCATTCACACCATCCTTCTTGGTCTATCGTAGTTCCTTTGTTGGTTATTCATCTTGTACCTAACTTCACAAGGATTCTTCCTTTCCCTATCCTTGTATCTGTGGTAGTCCCTGTTGTTGTGCTCCTTCTGTTTGCAATTATTTCTATTGTCATTCCTCTTATTGATCTTCTCCTGTTCTGAGCTTGTCCTTCCAATCATGGCTTGCTCATAGTGGTAATCACTCATATCCTTTATACACGTTGCGGCTCATATGATCATAATGAATCACCTTTTATCCATGTATGGGTCCATGCCCTTGCTCGTTTGAGATCCTACTGTGTTCCTCTTTGTATCTGTCCTTTGGCATGGAGGATCGGTTCTGGACCATGTCACTCCCTCATGCCTTACATCATTCATTGCATGCGATTTGACATCTGTACTTTCCCCTATGATTCCCTACTCCTCTCTCTATCACAGGGGTCTTGTTGTTGTACTCTCGCCTATTTTTTATGTTGATCCTGCATGGTTATTGGTGACCGATTTTTCGGTAATCATATCCTGCCTAAGTTCTGCATGCCCGTCACTGGGCCTTGCGCTGCCCTTCTCGATGTGACCTTCCTTGCTTACACTGCCTTCACGGTCTTTTGTCACTAGGTGGATGCACTTTGTTTTGATTTGACCATTTGGGATGTTGATCCTAGTAGTGTCTAGTTCCATACCTTCCTTATCTACCCCGTCGTTGGCTAGTCTATCCGTCAGGCCATTCGTTGACCTGTGGACCCCGTGCAACTCCACTGTGTTTATATTTTTCAGATGCTTCTTGATTTCCTGTAGGGAGAGGGCCAGGCGCCAGTGTCTCGGAACCTTTCCCACTCTGGTGCCATTCTAGAGTCTCTTTGTCGTGTTGATGACCAGGGTGTAATCACCTTCCACGATAGTGTTTTTCATCCTTTCATGCCTTAGGATTTCAATACCAAGCTCCATGGATCCAAATTCCACTCTGTTTTTGGTTGAGTTTCCCATACTCTTAGCGTACAGCCGCATGATGTTACCACAACTGTCTCTGATCACCCCTCCCATCCCTACCACTTATGGGTTTCCTTTTGTCGCCCCGTCAAAATTTTATTTGAGGGACCCCAGTGGGGGGGGGGGTCTAGTTGCAGTCTCCTATTTGGAGTTGTGGCTCCCACACAACCGTTGTTTTTTTGCGCCCATCTTTTAGGTGAAAAAATTCCAGGATGTGGGCGTTCTGGTCAGTGAATTGCGTTTTTTCCTTCTTGCACTTGCGGCTCTGCTTCTTTTCTCATATTTGTAAGATTATTGCATCCTTGAGCTTTCCTTTCGGTAGGCTTTCATTCCTGAAGATGTGTCAGTTCCTTTCTTTCTATATTTCCAGGATGATCATCCCCGATGTTAGTTTCCAACAGAGGTTCACCATTTCATTTTCATTGTAACTCTCATTCCAATTGTTGATGGTTACGTTGATGTTGCCCCATATCCTATTGGATTGGCGATATATTTCGGCCACCCAATCCCATATCTTTGTTGTGTAACTACACTCATCGAAGAGGTGATTGGTTGTTTACTCCTTAGCTTGATATAGGTGGCAGCACGATGGACCTATATAACCCCTTTTCCTGAGATTTTCCCAGGTTAGAATTCTGTTGTGGAGAACTAACCATTCGAATAGTTTGATTTTTGGCCATTGTGGTTTGCGCCAAATCTTTCCCCACTGTTGCGTTGGGTCCTCTTGATCCTGTTCTGAGATGTAATGCCGTGCTTATTTTAAGTTGAATTCCCCACCATTTTCCCTGCCCCACTTTAATTGGTCCTCATCCTCTGAGACTGCAATTTTCCTTTTCCCCAGTTCCTCTTCCACCTCTTTTGTTAGGGTTATGATACGGTCTTTATTTTGTGGGTTGAGTTTATCCTAGGTCCTCCATCTGTCGTTATCAATTCTTTTCTTCCAGTAGTGATGGATTTGTGTTTTACCTTGTGTTGTCATTTCCTGTTGTAGCTCCTCCCTGTCTAGATTTTCTAGTATGGGTTCTTGTTGCCATGCCTCCTCCCAGAATATGGTTGTTTGACCATTCCTGACTTCCCAGAAGTTGTGTTTATGGATCCAGTTCTTGTTGCGCTAGGCTAGATTCCATATGGTTGATCCCTCCCTTGTTCCCGTGAATCGGATTTAATCTTGATCATTGATGTCCTCGGCATACTTGGACTTCCAGAGGTTTTTCCATGGTACTGAGTTGTCCTTGACCCATCTCCACCAGAATTTTTCCCTGTAGGCTTCATTGGTTACCTATGGGTCTTGTAACCCCAAGCCTCCTTTTCCTTTTGGTCTACATACCTTCTACGAGGCTACCAAGGCCCATTTCTTTTTATTTTCCACACCTCGCCATAAGAAATCTCTTTGAATGGCTCTTATCATTTGTAGTATTCCTTTGGGAGCTGGAAACACTGACATCATATACGCCGAAATTGCTTGTAGAACCGCTTTGGTGAGGATAAGCCTCACTACCAGGTTGAGATCTCTGTAAGTCCAATTTTTTACCCTCTCCTATAGTTTTTTTATCACTCCTTCCCTCGTTGCCATTTTGCATGCTCTGCCCATCAGGGGGATTCCCAAGTATTTTGTTGGGAGCGTTTTGCATTCAAACCCCATAATGTTGTCCAGGTTTCTTTGAACTGCAGGATTAGTGTTAAATAAGTACACTACTACATATTGTAAAAATTCCGACATTTTATTTGCGGCGTTATGGACAAAATTGTCCATATTGTCGCAAAATAGAGGAAATTTATAAAAAAAAAAAAAATCATGTTGCCCGATAACGTCAGTCTTCCCACGTTAATGTCGGTCTTGCCACGTTAACGTCATTCTTGCCACGTTTTCCACTGGAACGTCTCTCTTGCCACGTTTTCCACTGGAACGTCTCTCTTGCCACGTTTGTGAAGATGTATGTCGCATTTGCCACGTTAACGTCAGTCTTGCCACGTTAACGTCGCTCTTGCCACGTTTCCCACTAGAACGTCGCTCTTGCCACGTTTTCCACTGGAACGTCACTCTTGCCATGTTTTTGAATATGTATGTCGCAATTGCCACGTTAACGTTGGTCTTTCCACGTTAACGTCGCTCTTGCCACGTTTTCCACTGGAACGTCTCTCTTGCCACGTTTTCCACTGGAATGTCGCTCTTGCCACGTTTGTGAATATGTATGTCGCAATTGCGACATTTGTGAAGATGTATGTCGCAATTGCGATGTTTTGGAAACTAGGTTTTCCACTCCAACGGTCACCTTAGTATGTTCACCAAGTCAAAATACCAACGGTCACTTAGGACTTTTTTACGTTGGAATTGCGACGTTACAAAATCTATAAATATGTTGCATTTAATGGTTGTTGCGACAAGTTTGCTATAATAACGACGCTTCAAAAAGGGTTGGGACAACTTCCAACACCTCCTCAATTACAACTTGACCTCCTTCATCCTTCATCACCATTTATATGAAGTGATACTTATTATTAGTGCTAGGTATATAATCAACGCCATAATTTTTAGAAGAGTTCAAACTACTAGAATAAAAAACAATGCTCTCATCTTTCCTTGTTTTATGAAAAGAAAGTCTCTTTC
>ML815432.1:160938-174863 GCA_009831015.1 Picea engelmannii | reverse complement strand
GATCGCGGTCGTCGGGAAGATGCACCCCCGATTCCGGACCCCCCCCCTCCACTTAAAGGTAGAAAGGCGGGAGGGGTCCGGAATTTCCTGTACGCCATTGATCTGGGCGCGCGAATGTCTGTCGTCCAGATCCATTCACTGCTTACAGCGGGCGCATTTTGCATCCCTGACTTAGGGTAAGTGGGTTTTTAACCCATTCCTTTGCATTCTAGCCCCCCTACAATAAATATCGCTAACATTTGGCTCCATGGGGGATAGAGTCATCCCTGTGATGCTCTAAGAACTCATTCCGCAGTTTCAATGCCTTGTTGTTGGGCTATGGAGTCACGCTCAAAACCTCTTACTGAGAGATATATGCCAAAAGGAAAAATAAAACAAACAAACACGCCTGCTCAAAAGAGCTTATTTATGTATAGGCCCTAAACTAATACAACACTCATGAGGCTAGGTGAAAGATGATTTCCACTATAGCCTTTCAAGCAACTTCTTGGATAGAAGCTCCTTCCTTCTGTCAATGATCATAAACAGTTGATGTAACCGTGATAGCAGAATGGTTACACTCTCCAACTTTTGCTTACAAGATGAAGATGAGATGAGATATGGCGGCTTCAAAGCATAAGGGAAATGCCACTCCATATATTTGCTGACAGGGTCATTGAATGAGTGGCCAATTCCAGAAAATTGGCGACAGACAGCCTCTTCTGCTACACCAATGTTCACACACGGCTGAATATCTCTGATAAGCACAGGTGGGTGAATAATTGAAGTAGGCTCACTGATCTCAGGCAGTGGCTGCTCGCTGACTGGCTCTGCACAGTCTGTAAACTGCATCTTCAACTTCTCCTTTGGTTCTTCTGGTGCCTCTTCTGGCTGGCTCTCCTCCAGGTCCGATTTATATTCATCATAAATAGGGACCATGGGGTGATTCTGCTTGTTGACTGGCTCTTCAGTATATTTATAGTGATCGAATGTAGGATAAGCTTGCTGCTCATCATCACTATAATATTCATCGAAGAGGGGATGACCCTTATCCCTATGATTCTCCTCTATGATGGTGATCCCATAAAAAATATCCGCTTCAGGGACAGTGGGGCCCGCTGCTTCTGGCTGCTCACGTGTACTCTTTTCCTCATGGTAGTTTTCTTTAGCGAGCAGAGGATAAGGCTTTGCGACCTGCTCGTGGAAATCCAGCCTATCGAGCTCAAACTCTGATCCGTAACTGTCATAAGTGGTCTGGCTACTCTGATCAGCTAAAGGTGACGCCGGGCTCTACTGCTCCTCTTCCAGATAATCATCGAAGTCGGGGGGGAACAAGGCTTCTCCAATCTGTAGAAATGGAACTACCCCCCACCCCTCCGTTTCGACCCCGAATGTAGACACATCGTGGGAAATATCGTGAAGGAAAAGAGAGCAATCCTCTTCCACAACTACCTCTTCATTGTTTTGATCTGAGACAACAAGCTCAGTGGAGGCAGATGCCAACTCATCTAATAAATCTTCAACAATCTCTTCAAAAGAGTTGCTCAGAGCGTCTACCTCAAGGACTGGAAAATCCTCTGCACAGTCTTCATATTTCAACCATTCTAATTGGGCAGAGAGATATTTCACCTGCTCCGTCAGCTTACTCAGGGCGCCATCCTCCTCCCTGGGAACTTCATCACTTTCATAACCTG
The DNA here is from genome assembly GCA_009831015.1 of Picea engelmannii. NCBI lineage: Eukaryota > Viridiplantae > Streptophyta > Pinopsida > Pinales > Pinaceae > Picea > Picea engelmannii. The sequence continues at coordinate 173,190 of ML815432.1, read as the reverse complement.
CTTTGGATGCAGATGAATGGGGAGGAGAAAGGACTGAGTTATGATCCAGGTCATCAGGATCCTCCCCACAGCTTACGTCAGAAACAGCTTTCTCTTGTATAGAGTTGTGGTATCCCCCACAACAATTATGAAAAATTAACTCAGGGGGATACAACCTCTGACAATAGGTGGTGAAATCTGCATGAAACTCCGACATTGAAGAAATGCTAGCAGGGGGTAAAGAATGATACCATTTACGAGCATCCCCTGCTAACGAGAACATGAACATCTTTAATAACACATCCTCATGATGTATCTCCCATTGACGCATGAGTTCATGAAACTCACTGAGGTGTTGAGTAGGGTCATCCTCTTCACAACCTCTAAAGATGGGCAAATAATCACCCCATTCATCCAGAGAGGGGACAACATTAGGAAAACCAGGAATAGCAGAAAGATTAAAAGGAACAAACCTGCGGGCAAGGATTTTCTCCATATCAAACCAGTGGAGTCGCTAATCGATCCTCGAAACATGGAGTCACCAGGTGAAATATGCACAGCTTCAAACGTGTCTGGTCCTTGTTCACCATCGAAGGCCAGATCTTGACATGTCGTTACCCCAGGAAGCTTCTCAGGCTGAGAAAGCAGCCGCTGAAACCTTCTCGAGAAAGCTCTTCTGGGTCAGCTTTCAGGTGTTCCATCAGTGGCCACAACTGAAACAGTAAAGTGGAAACAATGGAGTTGCCACAGTGGAGTCGCCAGGTGCACAGTTGCAATCTTCAAGTTCTGATATCTGATGCACCTTCAGAATCAATTGATCGTTGTCGTTCTGCCCAGGGAAAATCTTCAACTTCGTCCCCGGCAACAGCACCAAAACTTTTGGAGCCAGAAGTCACTCCTGGATTGCTTGCAGGAGCAGAGCCTGACACCCATCAGTTTAATGTCACGATTTGTTTGAAAGGGGTGATCAAATGGAAGCAAACTCGGAATGGTCGTCTCAACTCAGAAACTAGGCCAGGTACGCATGAACAGGTGAGTGAGGTCTTAGATAAACTTCAAATAGTGATTTGTAATAAAAGCTGAGTAGGGGGAAGACTTGCAAGAGAAGAGTGCAAAGGTCTATCACAAACATCAGGTTCGTAACAGACTGGTGAAGAATGCATTCGAACGCAAAAAGCCTTTTACATTCAAAATACAGAAAACCAGAGAATACAATAATGTCACAACAAATCCTTTATCATAACATAACTGCAACAATCCATGCGAATCCTTCGATCATGAACTCTCTGATATGAGATGAAAACAAAGATGGAAACAAAAGAACTGTTTGTCATAAATCAAGAAGTCTCAAACACAGATACATAACCAGGAAACCAGAATGTTCGTTGAAACTTTACAGTCAGGAGCTTAGCTCTACCATCGATACCTACCAAAATGGCGGAAACGCCTATACATACTCAAAAGAACAACCCTAGCAACAAAATCGAGACGCTGCATTGAAATCTTTGCGTCTTCATGGCTTTCTGACAGTCTGCGCATGCAAACTATGGATGATCGTGCCCTTATGGCAGACGCAATGGGACTCTTGGCTGCTCAGTAGTGGTTTGACAGACGCAATCTCCGTCAGGAAGGACTATCAGTCTGCTTGTACGCTTGGTCCTTTTCTGGCCTTCTATTTATGGAAGAAGACGATGTCCAACCACCGCCGCGGCAATAATAACTACTTCCTCGGGATTAAGAACGGCCTCGGTCAACTCTATCCTCTAGGGTGTGGAAGACCCCTTGAGCTGCCACCTAGAACAGTTGAAGGGTCTGATGGATATGGCATGGAGGAACTGGCACGCTTGACGCGGAAGGGGAAAGGGAGGTGATGGCGTCAACACTGTGAGGGTGAGATGAGAAGGTCTAAGGATGGGTGTGGTAGCGGGAGGCTAAGGTGGAAAGGAGTGGGACATGTGGTGGGCGATGAGTGGATGATGGGATGAGAGAAGGACCACGCGGACCAGCAGCGGGGAGATGGGCAGAAGACACATGGCAACAGGGGAAAGGTGGCTCCAGAAGATGGCGTGACCGGGGAAGGGCCCATGTTATTTAAACATAGGGCAGCTGGGATGGATGGGATCGCGTGAGCGTCGTTGATCTGGGCACTATGATCGAGGTCGTCGGGAAGATGCACCCCTGATTCCGGACCCCCCCCCTCCGCTTAAAGGTAGAAAGGCGGGGGGGGTCCGAAATCGCCTCTAACGCCATTGATCTGGGCGCTATGATCACGGTCGTCGGGAAGATGCACCCCCGATTCCGGACCCCCCCCCCCCCCCNCCTTCGCTTAAAGGTAGAAAGGCGGGGGGGGTCCGAAATTTCCTGTACGCCATTGATTTAGGCACGCGTATGTCTGTCGTCCAGATCCGTTCACTGCTTACAGCGGGCGCATTTTGCATCCCTGACTTAGGGTAAGTGGGTTTTTAACCCATTCCTTCGCATTCTAGCCCCCCTATAATAAATATCGCTAACAAGTTGCAACTAACAGAAAGCTTCAACAAGCTTAATAAGAGTAAATGTTAAGTAATTTCTTTACAAAATGCAACTTTCAAGAAAAAAAAATATATATATAATTTGGGTTTCCAAAAAAGGGTGTCTCAGGTTAAATTTAGATTTTAAACATTTACAAGTTCCAATATTATATTGTTTTTAGAAAATAGATTCCAACATTTTGAAAAAAAAATAGGCATTAAAGACTTTTGAATTGCATGGAATATTTGTTATTATCAAAGATGATTGGTTTTAAATTTAAATTGAATGAACCTTGATTCTTGAAATCGATGCATGGCTTCCTCTACTTTGTCGTCTCAACTCAATTGGCATCTTAAAAGAATCGGAGATTATTTTAAAATTCCAAGGGAAGCTCTAAACTAGAGTTGCAAACTTATAATGAAATTATTGGGTAAGTTTGCAAATATATGCTAATAAAAAAGTAATGATTTATTAGATTAATTGAAGGTGTCTTTTGTATTGAGTTGGAAAAATAAATAATGAAATATTGTTTGTAGATTGATTCACTAAAGAATTGAGCAAAGAATGTGTTAGTGGAAGTAGTTTACCTAAACATATTGAGAAAAATGTAAATGGTGGTTGCTATTTATCTATGTAATATTCATTGACACATACAAAAAAAACACAAATCAATGTTCAAATTACCTATGTAAGATTCATTGACACACAAAACCAAATTAATGTTAAAAAAATGTTGATGTGCAATTTTAGGAGAGTGAAGATATGGGTTAACATTAAAAGAGAGATCATCGTAATAATGTAAATATTTGAAAAGAATAACAAAAGTATAAACATGTGTGTGTGAATCCATTAATTATGGATTTATTATGAGTGGAGAGGGATCAAATCCCTCGAGATGATTTTTTTTTTTAGATTAAGAATCCTCGAGGAAAGGTTTGCACTTCAAGGAATTTGGTCCCTCTTGGCGCATTATAGATCCGTATTTAATATAGATCTATGTTGGTTTTATTCTAATTTTGAATGAATATTATGTTTATGAATCTATTAATTCATCACTCTTCTCCATCATCTATAGTTACATTTTGATCCCATAATGATGCGTGGAGTGTCCACATGCACATTTTTAGGAGTAAGATGGTGAGAGATTTTTTTCAAGAGAGGGGGGAAGTTGAGAAGCAAGCATACTCACATGGAAACCTATCAACCCTTATGTTAGTTGGATATACCACCCCTATTGACATAAGGATCATGGTATAGTGAAGCTCTACGAACCAGTTCTCTCAACAAATATGAAAACAATAGAAAACAAGAAAATGAAATAAAAGACAAGTAATATGCATCAAGTAACATTTTTAAAAGATGGAGAATTCAAATTGTTCTCTCAAACTGTAACATTTAAATAAGATAGATAATTCAAAGTCATCTTTAAAACATTATCCCATTCTCCTTCACTTTCCTATCTAGTACTTCATACATAAATGCCCTTCTTATGTTTAAGGTGTATGTAGGTTGATCGGACCACAACTAGGTAGGAGTTGGAATTTGAAATCCAATTTATCCATCAAATTTGAAGGTTATAACAACATTATTAAACATTTTAAGCATTTTCCTTAACTTTTGTGATGGTTAACCATGATTTGTCATTGTATTTGATAGGTAAATCAACTTGGGGTGATTTAACCATCAAATTCCGTCTCTGAGGTATAGGGTATGGATTGGATTGCATGGGCAATTCACCCGTCGAATTCCATCCCCAAACAAGTAGGTAGACACTTTGGATTAAATTGTTAATTCACGGTTTGACTAGAGAGCATGAGGTGGATGGATTGGAAATCAATGCATGCATTAATTGACAATGGAGGTGTGTGAAAATTCAATAGGGCATTTTACATTTGATAGCAGGTAGAGGGTTGGATCACATTGACAATTTACTCATCAAATTCCATCCCTAGACTAGTAGGTAGAAGGTTTCGATTAGATTGCATGCATTGATTCATTGTTTGAATAAACAACATGAAGTTATGGATTGGAAATAAAAGCATGCATCAATAGACAATGGAGGTGTGTGAAAATTCAATGGGGCGATTTACCTGCCAAATGTTTGAATAGACAACATGAGGTTATGAATTGGAAAGAAAAGCATGCATCAATTGACAATGGAGGCGTGTGAAAATTCAAAGGGGCGATTTACCTACCAAATTCCACTTATGATAACTAGAGGGTTTGGATTGGATTGCATGGACAATTTCCCTATCAAATTCTATCCTTTGACTTGGTAGATGGTTTGGATTTAATTGCATGCATTAATTCACTATTTGATGAGAGAACATGAGGTAAATGAATTGGAAATCAATGCATGCATTAATTGACAATGGAGGTGTGTGAAAATTCACTATCAATGTCAACAAAAACACCTATCAAACATGAATTACAATGTACAACTCTCATTAGTACAATGATCATAAATTGTTTTGATTATGTGAGTGCTTGTTTAGATTGCTTCATTATGGAATATACTAAACTTGTAGCAAATAGACCCATTTCCCAAGAAAAAAATGGGGTTGATTTGGCTATATTTTCAAGGGTAGCATGAGTTTTGAACAATCGAAGTTCTAAGCATTTCAACACCTTATCCCTAAGGGGTTTTCCCCACCATTTCAAAGTGACCCAAATTTACAAGGGTAGCCTGAGTTTGCACTATTGAAGTTCCATGCATTTCAAAACCTTATCCTCATAAGTTTTGCTCCATTTTAAACCAACCTAAAGGTTAGAGAATGAATCTATTGGAGGTTTTGCCCAATTTTAAACCAACCCAAATACAAGACCATCAAAATTCCAAATTTACTATAAATTTAAGTTGTTAGGTCATAAAATTTTGACAAGGGAAAAAATAATTATACAGTTTTCGTAGTGAAATAAGCTAAACTTGTAACAAATGTACAAACTAAATTTTCAATGATAACTTTAATTTTATCCAATCAAAATTCCATACGTTTGGACCCATTTGTAATTATTGAAGTACCAAATTCTCACATGGTAAGGAAGAACGCTGCATGAATAGACTGCTCCATTTATTATAATTTACGTAGTCGAATTTATAGTTTATTATACTTTATGCAAAAGATAGGGCAATACGGTACAACACGCGGTCTTTTCGAAATGAATGTCACCGGTGAACCTTCAGAAAACGCGGCTATACTCCAGAGTGCCAAAACGTCAACTGAGTAATAATTATGGTCAGTGCGTGCAGCGTTCATTCCTCCATTTGCTGTCTCTAAGTCTCTATCTGCTTCATTTAATGCAACCTATAAGTTTCTGTCTCTTTAATTTTAGCCTGCAGTCTCCACGTTACATCTTGGTGGAAAATTAAATGAAATGTGAACAAAAGATGGCCATAATCAGTAATTCATCCGTTCGTTATTGCTATAAAATGGCGTTCAGTGCAACGCATTAGCAGAGGCGTTTTTCTCTTACGTGGGCTATCTGTGCACTACTCATCACCGAGTTGAGGAGGAGGTTGGATCGTTTAAGATGAAGATGAATAGAGTGCTTCTTATTGTTTTGGGAGTGTTAGTAGCAGCGGCTTCTACTTGTCATGTAAACGCAACTAGAAACTTAAAGAGTGGAGTACATGATCGTCCATATAAACCCGACAACTTCTTCGGAAGTGGAGGAGGGTTAGGAGGAGGAGGAGGACTTGGTGGCGGAAGCGGAGGAGGGTTAGGAGGAGGACTTGGTGGCGGTGGAGGTTTGGGCGGAGGAGCTGGAGGTGGCGCCGGAGGAGGCTTGGGCGGAGGTGCTGGAGGTGGCGCGGGAGGAGGTTTAGGTGGTGATTTCGGTGGAGGTGCTGGTGGTGGAGTGGGTGGAGGGTTCGGTGGCGGTGCAGGTGGAGGTGGAGGGTTTGGCGGCGGTGTTGGTGGTGGTGCAGGAGGGGGGGCAGGCGGTGGATTCGGCGGAGGGGCCGGAGCTGGTGGTGGAGCCGGCGGTGGATTTGGTGGAGGCGCTGGTGGCGGAGGAGGAATAGGGGGCGGCCTCTGATCCGTTTCAGATGTTTTTACCGGGCACAAAAGAAATGATTTTCTCAATAAATATTTGTATCCATGTAACATCATTCTATTTGGCTGGCTGTAGTGTGTTTTTAGCCGCACAAAAGAATGATGATCTCGATAAATATGTCTGTCCATGTAACATCTTTTTTTTGTTTGGTTACAGGGAAATGATTATATATATATATATATATATATATATTTATATATATATATATATTTATATATATATATATATTTATATATATATATATATATATTTTGTTCGTCATGAGATATTATTATTTTCTAACGTTAATCTTTTTATAGTTTTAATATATAGATATATATATATATATATATATTTTGTTCGTCATGAGATATTATTATTTTCTAACGTTAATCTTTTTATAGTTTTCCTTTCAGCTCTTCGACCGCTCTGTATAATTATTGTGTGTTTTATAGTCATCTTGGCATGTGAAAGAGAGCTAAAATTTGCTTATGGAAAATGATAGTTAGAACTACATTTAAAATCCTTTGTGACATTCTCCATGCAAGAAGAAACGATGAGGTTTCAGGGAAGGTATACATAGAACATATCGGGGCCATTAGCTCCTAAATATTTGTGGAGATCGGAATTGGCCATTATGAGTAAATGGGCTCAAGTTTTTAATTAGGATGTAGGTCATTGTAATATAAGTTAAATTCATTTTTATAGATATGGAATTATAACAAGGTTGTATAGCAGCTTATACCTGTCGCTATGCAGGTATAATGATATAAGAGTTGTACAAATGAAAATATGATATTTTTCTCGATCTACACATTAACTGCTAGTATGTATTAACTGCAATTAATTTTATCTTTTTTCAAAATTATTGATTTTTTCTATTATGAAAATTTTATTAAATTAATTGATATGCCCAAATCTTAGATTCCACTAATTAAATTGTTTTCTTATTTTAATATTTTTCAAGTAATATAGGATATTAAAATCTTATATTGATATGCACTTGATCTTTATCACCTCTATTCTTAGACATCATATTTAAAAATTATATTTATATATATATATATATATATGATAACTCGTTGAATACTCTTCTTTTCTTTAAACATTAAAATATCCCAGAATGTTAATGAAAATTGTAATCATGACAACTATAGATTTGATACATTGAGAGGACTTAAATTTGGTGGATTTTAAGTTTTTGGGCATAGAACCTAACCTTCACAAACAGCCCTAGCTGCAACCACCTCTGCAAAATCGGTGGCAACTGGCATATACAAAATCGGTGGCAACTCACATATACGTGCATAATTTATGGAGACATAAATGTCTGCTGTCAGAGTTAGAATAAGACTTCAAATTATAAACCAATCACATTATAGATAAAAGATTTAAGTAGATTTAAATGTTTGAAAAAAATAAAAAAAAATTAAGATTATAATGTAACACTTTAGAAAATAGTGAAAAATTTATGGTCAACCGGAAAAGTAATATATATTCAACCCTAATCGCTATATACACTGCCTATCGTTAAATATAATAATGATGGAAAAAATAGATATCTCTTTCATTTTTAATATTTGTTTTTTATTAAATAGTAACTAATATAAAAGTATATTAGTGTAAATTCATTTGAACTTGGAATTTATAATGATAATTATCTAAATTTATCATTAAGTGGGGTACATTGTTATTATTAGACAATTCTATTGGGTTGAGAATGCGAAGAGTTCTTTTGGTACTGATTGTCTTTCAGGTGTTGTTGATCCTACCCCTGTATCTCATGTTTGTTTTTCACTTTATCTGATATGAGAAAGCCGCTGTTCGATGAGCTTTGTCTTCTTACAGAGAGGAGAACGATGGTTCAAGGTAATTAATCATTTAGAAGGGAGAGGCCCATGTGAGAAAGGGAACTTGCCTGGTGACCGACGGTTGGAGGTCGAGCCCTACTATCTATAGGGGCGGCCTCCCACTACCACCTGATCACTGGGCTTAAGTGGGTGAACCAACATGGTAATGAACAACCATTCTGAGCATGAGCAACTGTGGGAAAGCAGGCGATAGAAATGTACCATTAAGTGGGGTACATTGTTATATGTGCAAAATTACATTTAACAAGTATATTAGAATTATTATATACGCAAAATTACATTCAATAAGTAAATTAGAAATGCAAAGAAATTTAGTGATACAAGTAAAGGCATGAATTTAATTACAAAGTTTTACTTTGTATTTACAACCGTGAGAAGCAAAATTTAATTCCATTACAAAGCTCTATTCTGCAAAATTTAATTCCATTACAAAACAAAACGCAACTTTATATTTACATTTGTGAAAAACAAAATTTAATTCCATTACAAAACTCTACTTTGTATTTATAGTTGTGAGAAGCAAAATTTAATTCCATTACAAAACTCTACTTTGTATTTATAGCTGTGAGAAGCAAAATTTAATTTCATTACAAAACTCTACCTTGTATTTACAACTATGAAAAGCAAAATTTAATGGACTTTAACCATTATAATTATTACAAAACTCTACTTTGTATGTATAGCTGTGAGAAGCAAAATTTAATTTCATTACAAAACTCTACCTTGTATTTACAACTATGAAAAGCAAAATTTAATGGACTTTAACCATTATAATTATGATAAGCTAAATTATATTATAATCACATCAAAATTGACTATGAAGGATAATTTAAAAACCCCTTTATATTAATAAAATAATTTTAAGAATTAATAAAATAATTTTAAGGATTAAAAATAATAATAATTTTTAAAATTAAAAAAATTATCAAAAATTTATTTAAAAATTATCAAAAATTTATTTAAAAATTAATAAAAATAATTTTAAAAATTAAAAATAATAATAGTTTAAAAATAAAATAAAAAATTAATTTTAATCATAATTTTATTAAAATATTATCAAGATATTACAAAATATAAGATTTATAAAATAAATTAATAAAAGACATTGAAATCTACTATGAAGGACAATTTAACACCCACTTTATATTAAATTGTCCTTCATAGTTGATTTCAATGTCTTTTATTAATTTAACAACCACTTTATATGATGGACTTTTCAACTCAAAGTAAAGTTGTTCATTTGGCTGGCTGCTAAAGAAAAGGTCCTTACTTGGGAGGCACTCCAGAAGAGAGGTTGGCTCGGTCCGAGGGTTTGTAAACTTTGTAACTGTTCTTGTGAAAACATCAATCACTTATTAATTCACTGCAACTTTACAAAGGAAGTGTGGATACTACTGCATCATCTCTTTTCTCTAAAACTCCAGTGGATTGGACCCACAGTCTTAGACTGTTTCAAGGAATGGTCAATTGACCAAAATGCCTTTATCAGTTTGGTTGCGGTTGCCCTTGCCTGATGGCATTTATGGATTGAGAGAAACAAGGTGATTTTTGAAGACTACTCCCCCTCTCTATCTGTTGTGGTTCATAGGATTATAAACTCTTTCTCGTGGCAGCCTGCTACCCAAAAATTCTTCCCTAACAGAGTTTGTGAGATAACACAGGCTGAAGGCCTCACATTGGCTTGCTTTGACGGTGTAGGCCTGTCAAATGGAAATTGTTGTAGATCGGGTGGATTTTTCAAGTCTAATTCATCGAGGATTACTAAATGGTTCATAAATTGCAGAGCTGGAACAAATACAAAAGAATAGCTCATGGAATTATGGGTGACCCTCACCTTGGCATCTCTATGGTCGATAACAAATTTACAAGTGTTGGGGAATTTGAAAGTGATTATAGAATGGATAAATCTTAAGGGTAACTTCCATTCTTCAAATCTTGAATGCTAGAAACAAATAACTAAGGATTTGACAAAAACTTTTAATGATATCAGCATATATATATATAGGGAACATAATAAGGAGATTGACTCTCTTTCAAAGAGAGCGCTCAAAGAAATAAAAAGTAGGTTGTCGGTTTATCATTGTGAAAATGGGGAAGAAAGACCCATTACATTTCTAAATATTTTTTAAATTTGAGAAGGACGAAATCAAGTGGATCAAAATACTTTTTCCTTTGCTCAGATTTTTATGCCCTTCTCAGGCTCGTAGATGCAATATTCTTCTTATGTTTTGTATAGAACTGGTTACTCATTTTCTTATGGGCATTTTAAGCTCACTCAGAATCTACTCTGTGACTGTAAAAAAAAATTACTTTATATAAATTTATGATAATTTTCTTTTGGAAAAACAACCACTTTAAATTAATAATAATAATAATTTTAAGAATTAAAAATAATAATAATTTTAAGAATTAAAGAAAAAATTATTTTAATCATAATTTTATTTAAGAATTAATATAATAATAATAATTTAAAAAATTAAAGAAAAAATAATTTTAATCATAATTTTATTTAAGAATTAATAAAAAAAAAATAAGAATTAAAAATAATAATAATTAAAAAAAAAATTACAATTTTATTAAGATATTATTAAGGTTATTACAAAATGTAAGATTTATAAAATAAATTAATAAAAGACGTTGAAATCTTCTCGACCTATTCTAATTTAAATTAGAAAGCATATCACTTTTTCAATTCTAATTTAAAATTAGAAAGCATATCACTTTTTCAATTCTAATTTAAAATTAGAAAGCATATCACTTTTTCAAATAATTGTATAGATGAAATTTTGAAAAAATATTATTATTAAAAATATTTTAATTAAATGATTTTGATAAAAAAAATTGTTAATTAATAAAATAAAATAATTTTAATACTATATTTGTTGATAATTATCTTTTTCAATATTAAAGAAAAGAATTAATAAATATATTTATTCATAGTTATTTTTTTACCATAAAAAATATATATATATATCATATAAAAGGAGAAGAAAAGTATTTTCAATCTATACTTACCATATCAATGAAAGACATGAAGAAATATAAGAAAAGTATTTTAAATCGATACTAACATGAAAGTATCTATTTGGTAAAATTTATTGAAATACATATAAAAACAAAATATGATTTTAAAAAAGAAGATGATTAAGTAGAGAAAAGTAACTTAATAAAAGGAATGAAAAATATTATTTTTGTAAAATTTATTGAAATATATATTGAAATAATTGAAATAAAGTAATTTATTAAGATTTTATAATATTTTATAAAATAAATTATAAAAAATTTTGAAAAATAAAATATTTTTTTTATTAAAATCTTAAAAAAAAAAAGTAAGATTTATAAAATAAACTAATAAAAAACATTTAAATCACCAAAATACTTATTGCTATTTAATTAAAAATTATATCATAGATAAGATTTTGGAAAAATTATATCCTTAAATGTATATTTTAAATATGTGATTTTGGAAAGAAGATTAATTAGTAAAGGAGAAATACACTTTTTCAATGTTAGAGGAGAGTATTAAGAAATAAATGTATGCTCAACCAATACTTATATGCACTAAGGAAGAAGATTAATTAGTAATGGAGAAATACACTTTTACAACAGTTATATTTTTTCAATGTTAGAGGAGGGTATTAAGAAATAAATGTATACTCAACCAATACTTATATGCACTAAGGGGAATAGAAAGGTTATTTTAATTGCAAATATGGAGTACATGTAATGAAGAGAAATGATACGATAAGGAGAAAAGAAAGAAGATGAAAGTATATATATATAATATATATACTTTCTTTTCTCCTTATCGTATCATTTCTCTTCATTACATGTACTCCGTATATATATATATATA
>ML815432.1:148682-160873 GCA_009831015.1 Picea engelmannii | reverse complement strand
GAATAAGATTAATGTTAGAATGTGTTTTAATGTTGTCTAGTGTCTTAATGTAATTTTGTATTTAGTGTTATAATGATGATCATTATAACATCATTTGTGAGGCATTTATACATGTAATATGATTTCAAAAGACTTTTGTCATTTTGCACATGTGCACATGGAGATAATTTTGGGAATTATTTGACAGTGACTTGTCTCTCAAGTAATGATGCCCTACACTCATAGGACATTCTTATCCACTACTTCTCCATTATCTCTTGATGAGCTTATCATGAACCTTTATGGATTAGTTGATCTCCACCCTTGACTATGCCTTACGATCAATGGTCTAGGTTTCTCTTGGTTACTATAAATTGAAGTCATTGGTCTTGAATCAAGGAAGAGTGGAGAGATGGATGGTTCCTTATGGTATTGGTCATTAGTCTAGACCCTAGGGGTCCTTATGCTAGAGCATACATGTATGCTATCAAGAGTTGTATGGATCCCATTTGAACTCCATATGTGTTCTATCAACTGTAATTGGGAGATTTATATGAATAATAGAAGGCCCTACTTCTATGGATATTTCCCCACTTCAGGGTTTTACCACGTAAATATCTTGTCTCTCTCTTATTTTCTTAGATCTACTTTTATTTGTTTGATGCTTTCCATAGGAGTTTAGGCAGGATAAATCTTGGTAATATGTGTCTGCATATTTTTCCAGTTCTTTCATGGTATTAGAGACATACATCTAACTCCTTGGATGAACTTCTTTGTTTGTTGAAATATTGGATAGGAGATCTACTATTTCCTTCCATGAGCATTCAACAATAGTGATTGAAACTTTTTTTTTTTAGCATCAATTTACAAACAAATCTAGTTTTTTGGATTTGTTGGTCTAAATTTTCAAATCTTGTGCAAATTTAGATCTGAATCTCGTGCTTGGTTTCTATAAATTCTAAGCTATTTTTTCCAAATATGACATTACCATTACATTTGGAGCATGTTGAGTAGATCAATGTTCATGTTGCTAAATTTGGTCTCTATTTGGGCCACATCTAAGATTAAATATTCATGGGTGCACTTCAGATTTGTACAAGTTGGTATATTTTAGGGCTGAAGTGGCCATATAGATGTGCTTGGAGTGGTCTAATTAGCCAATATATACCATTTTTTAACCACAAACGACCTTCATTTGCCCTAGATATTGAGAATTCCTTCTAGTAGATGTGGGCCAACCATTCACTATAATATGTTTTCAAATGAGTTCTTCAACAATATACCAAGTGATTTTGATATCAAATGTCATGGATTTGATCAATTGGTTATAATAATATGTTATGTTTTTTGTTGTTATGAGGCCTTGGGTTCAAAACCCTTTTCCACTCAACCTTAACTAACATTTTGTTGAATAGCTTTATCATATGGAGGTCTCATCACATCACTACCATGTGGACTCATCCACCAAACCAACATGTGCCACATCAGTAATTGCATCCAACAAAACTTGCAATCACAGCTACCATATGTCATTTCATACATTTCCATGTGTCGCTTTCAACACATGCTACATTAGCATTTTGTACACTCCACACCATCATTCTGTACATGCCACATAAGAATTATGTATACGCCATTTTAGATTATGTACCTTGTCATGTCAACATATTGTGGGTTTCATTCATACCAATGAGAGGATGCCATGTGGCACTTCTAGCTTATCTTGCAAGGATTAGCACCAAGACTTTGAAGCTGATTTTTAAATTGCCAAAACTTTGTCATTAACATTGGTTTTCAATGCATATTTTTGTGGACTGTGTACTTTTCAATTCTCTACAAAGTAACATATTTTGATCCAATGAATTCTATTTGATGCTGACGATTTTCATTTGTTCCCAAAAACTCAAGGCTAGACCTCATTTTTGGAACTTAAAATGGCCATAAGTCACTAATACATACACCATTTTGAGTGATTCTTTTTAAAAGTAAAATTCCATACTCTATGTAATAGTGATATTAGTTTCTATTGATTTGGTCATATGATTATTAGGGATGGTAATGGCCACACATTTCTCCTTTGTTTGACTATGACAACAGTCTATTTGAGACAATTTCTTGATGGTAGAAATTTGTTGATTTTCCCGGCACAATGTATTTGTGATGGGGAGACCATTTTACATTGCATGTGGTGCATATTTGAGCAATTGTTGAATGATGGTGATTGTTAGATCATGTTCAAGTTCTTGATTGACATACTCCAGTTGGTTGTCGACACTTTGATCTAGATGGATCTCGGTGGCCATCCACCTTTTTCACGAAATCACCATTTTGAGCTTGTAGTTTCAATAAACCACGATATTACCCTTTTGATGGGGAATGGAATGTAATGTCATCTTCATTTTTTAATTACAGACATCATGTAATGATTTCCTAGTGGTCTTGTGTACATGCCTATAGCATAGAGTTAATGCACCAAATCCCATTAGAACTTCACAGTTAAGCGCGCTCAGGCTAGAGTAGTACTAGGATGGGAAGTCCTAGTGTTTTACATGCCTATGCCATTTTATAAACTTAGTCCAATTTATCCCACATGCATCATGGGAATTGTTCTCCTCTCACTCTCTCATATATAATTGAGGTGAAGGAGGCCCTTTAAGCATGCAATGGAGTGTGATGTAAAGCTTGTTGTGAATGAAGCGTAGCCAACATCTCTTTATTTTCAGAGATAGGATACCCCATTCTGCCAGTTTGTGTTCTACAATGTTTTTCTCTCTTTTTCATTCAACTCAGACAGATGCACGTAGCATCCACATCTCTTCTG
The DNA here is from genome assembly GCA_009831015.1 of Picea engelmannii. Taxonomy (NCBI): domain Eukaryota; kingdom Viridiplantae; phylum Streptophyta; class Pinopsida; order Pinales; family Pinaceae; genus Picea; species Picea engelmannii. The sequence goes on along the minus strand of ML815432.1, from coordinate 158,073 downwards.
AGAGATAGCTACCACCATTCGAGCAAGTTGTTTTCAATTCTGCAGTTTTACAACTTCAACCTATTTTCTTTATTCAATAGAAGTTATTGTTCACTAGATATCTGTTGTTGTTCTCTGTATCTATGTGTTATTGTATTTAGTCTGTTATTCATTTCATTCCACTCATAAATCTAGATAAGTGGTATCAGAGCAGGAAAATCCTTGTCATTTCTCAGAGCAGGTCCCCTACGAGGTCAGGGTATAGAGAGTTGGGTCTCAAACTAGTTTCGCTTGAGGACAACTGCTCTCGCCAGCCCAAGGGACCTCCCATGGTGAAAGAAAAGAGAGATGACAAAGCATGAGATCCTTTTAAGATGTTGCTCGAGGAATGCCTCATGCAACAAAGGAACAAGATGATGGACAACTTTTCTTAGATCCTTCGAAGACTACCAATGGCGATGACTGAGGCATCTTCAACAAGAAGCCATTTCGCAAGTGTGACACCCTTCAAGGTACAAGTCAATTTTGATATCCCCTTATTTGAAGGCCAGATAGATGCAGATGCTTTAGAAAAAATGTTGAATCTGCTAGAAGGTTATTACTCTATCCAAAAATTTTCCGACAGTGAAGAGATCACCTTCGTGCTCCTTAAAGCCTTTCCCCGTGTCAGAGCTTGGTGGGAAGGTTAATGGGAGAGGTACACTACATATGAATCTACACTATTTGGGAAAGAACCCACTTGGGCGGCCTTTGTAGATGCCCTAAAGGAGGAGTTCTACCCTGTCAAAAAATATGATGACCAATACATGAGATGGACAACTCTGCATCAAAAAAGAGACCAGATAGTGTCGAAGTACACCAACATATTTCACACCTTATGCTCAAAGTTGGGTATCAAATACTTCGAGCGGCGCCTAGTTTTGAAGTACCACAGTGGTCTACACAAGTACATCCAAACAAATATGGATATCTTGGACATTTCCTCACTGGGAGATGCTTACCGATATGCAGTCAAAATTGAGCACAAATTCAAGCACCAGAGTAAGTGGGAGAAGCATGGAAAAGGAAAATCAAACTCAAATAATGAAGGACAGAGCAAGGAAGGCCAACCTCAAGAGAGCCAGTTTGAGATGAAGACAAAGAAGGGTAATGGGAAGTCTAAGAAATACACCTGAAAGTGGTGTGAGTTCCACAACAGCCCTTGGCACAACAGTGATGAATGTCTCTCAATATAGTCATTGGTGGTCAAGCTCAAAGACAAAGAGTCAAATCCCGACTTGGACCCCGATTCAGAAAATAATAAAAGAAGACAGATCATTGATGCAAAACCCACTGCTATTTTCGCAACTGCAACAATCCAACCAGAAGAGGATCTTGAAGAGGGGGAGCAACTCTTCCATTCATAGATGTCAGTGAAGGGGACCCCACTGCAATTTATTGTTGATAGCGGAAGCCAAAAGAACATCATCTTAGCAGAGGTTGTCAAGCAGTTGGATTTGCCAACAACACCACACCCACAACCATACAACATCGAGTGGCTTCGTCAAGTTCAATATCTTCATGTCATCCAGCAGTGTCGCATGTCCTACGACATCAAGCCCTTCAAGGATGAGGTATTGTGTGATGTTGCCCCACTGGAAGTATTTGATGTTCTATTAGGCTGGACATATATGTGGAGGTGTCATGTTGTTTATAAGTCTCGACCTCGTAGTATCATTGTTACTCTGGGGGTCAGCTATACAGGATACCAGAGATAGTTCTGACTATTGTCCCACCAAAACAATGTCACAAAGTAATGTCTCATACTGCAAAGTTTATCTTCTTCACAATCTGATCGGAATGTGAACAAAAGGAGACTGCAACCATTGCAGCTTCAACCCAAGACCTTTCTATCCAATAGAAGCAGATAAAAAATATTGTCGAAGAGTCCCAAGATGTTCTTGCTGCACCTACGTGGGTGCCTAAACATTGTCCAGTCAAGCAAGATTATAACAGAACCCTTCATACTCTTCATGTTGCATCTTCATCGACATATTCCTCCGACACTCAGGTAAATCATGCAGCTAGATTGGTTGAACATATCCAACCCCTCCAACAACAGGTTCATGACAACCTTCAACAAGCTAAGCAGGACAACTTCTTCAACAAGGCAAGCAATGCACCAAGCTTCAGATTTAGCAGAAGTCTCCCCATCTCCCATGGGAACTTGACGCAATGGGGACCATTGCTTTCTAAGTGTTAGGTATGTGTTATATTCTTTGCATGAGTAGTAGTGTTTTCATTGTGCCTCGAGCGCAGGGGGGTTTGGGAATTTTTTTCCTTGGGAAACGTGTTGCATTTTTGCCTCATTTTTCATGTTGCCTCGATTTTCATGTCCATCGTTGGGCATTTTTTAGGCACATGGTTGTTTGCCGATGGTTTTCTATTTTCAGTTAAAGAATTAGGGTTGTTGACTAATCCAAGTCATTGGGTTAGGGATTTGGATGTGGTTGGCTCCTATATGTATATTGTATTGTAAACAATGTATCACCATGAATGAATATAGAATATGTTGGTTTTCCTGGTTTGGGTTTCCAGGGGAAAAATCTATGTGTAATGTTTGTATTTTCCATTGTATCTTTTATGTTCTTTTACTGAAAATATGTTTACACTAAATATTGTACAAGGTTAAAATCTACACTAAGGGGGGAGGAATGATCCAAATGGATCTCGGTGGCCAGCCACCTTTTTCACTGAATCACTATTTTGAGCCTGTGGTTTTGATAAACCATGATATTCACCCTTTTGATGGGGAATGGAATGTAATGTCGTCTTCATTTGTTAATTACAGACATCATGTAATAATTTCCTAGTGGCCTATGGAATTTTATAAACTTAGTCCAATTTATCCCACATGCAACATGAAAATTGTTCTCCTCTCACTCTCTCATATATAATTGAGGTGAAGGAGGCCCTTTAAGAATGCAATGGAGTGTGATGTAAATCTTGTTGCGAATGAAGCATAGAAAACATCTCTTTCTTTTCAGAGATAGGCTACCCCATTCTGCCAGTTTGTGTTCTACATTGCTTTTCTCTCTTGTTCATTCTACTCAGACGGACGTACACAACAGTCACATCTTTTCTCAGAGATAGCTACCACCATTCGAGAAAGTTGTTTTCAGTGATGCAGTTTTATAGTTTCATCCTATTTTCTTTATTCAATAGAAGTTATTGATCACTGGATATCTGTTGTTGTTCTCTATATCTCTATGTTATTGTATTCAGTCTATTATTCATTTTGTTTCGCTCATAAATCGGGATCACAATTTCAACTTGTTGGATCACAATTTATTCTTTATCTTCTATTATCATTCATGTCTTCTTGGAGAGATTGTTGTTTGACATGTGGAATTGGCATGATGCTTCATTCCTTTTCTCTTGGAGGTTCTTTATTGTAGTTATCTTTATGTTTGTTTCACTTGTTCCTAAGCGATGTGTGTGAACGACTTGGAGACAGATTGATTCAAAAGATTATTATGCTATTTTGAGTTGTTTGACACTTCATCATGAGCATATTGATGTTGTCATTGCTAGTTATTATACATTGATCCTTGATGGTAGAATGTGTCTTCTCCTTGCACCTTATTGAGGATCTAGTTGCATCTTATTGATGGTTTCTACATTGTTCCACCCAACAGTAAATTATTTAGTATTATGGATTGATTGGAAAGTAATGCATGCACTAATAGACAATGAAGGTGTGTAAAAATTCAACCCTCCAACTATCATTGACAAAAATACCTTTCAAACATGAATTACATCATGCAACGACTACTAGTGCAGTGATCATAAATTATATTGGTTATGGGAGTGCTTACTTAGACAACTTCATTATGGAATATGATAAACTTCTAGCAAATAGACCCACTCTTCAAGAAAAAAATGGGATTGAATCCAACTAGATTATTGGGGGTAGCTTGACTTTTGCATGTTAAAAGTTCCATGCATTTTAGAACCTTTTCCCAAGAGGTTTTGCCCCATTTTAAATTGAATAGGATGCTCATAAAATCGATCGTAGTTCTAGATTGGCTGGAAATTTAAATTGTTAGGTCACTAGATTCTAGTAGGGGCGGGAAGAATGCTACATGAATACAATGCTCCATTATGGAATAAATTAAACTTGTAACGAATATTCCCACTATTCAATCAAAAAATGGGGTTGAATCCAATTAGATTTTATGGGTAGCTTGAGTTTTGCACAATTGAAGTTCCACGTGTTTCAAAACTCCCCCCCCCATAGGTATTTCCCCATTTTAAATGTTCAAAAAATCGATCGGAGTTTCAAATTGGCTAGAAATTCAAATTGTTTAGTCATCGGATTTTGACAGGGGAAGGAAGAATGCTACATGAATACACTGCTCCATTATGGACCAGGCTAAACTTATATCAAAGAGACCCACTTTTCAAGAAAAAAGTGGCATTGAATCCGACCACATTTTCAAGGGAGCTTGAGTTTCACATAATCAAAGTTCCATGTGTTTCAAAGCCTTGCCCATAGGAATTTTGCCCCATTTTAAACCAACCCAAATTCTTTGAAATTCGATCAATGTTTTGGATTGGATAGAAATTTAAATTCTTAGGTCATAAGATTTCGACAGGGGAGGGAAGGATGCTACATGAATATATTGCTCCATTTCGAAAAGACTGTATGTTTGCAGCCTGTTGCCTTTCCTTTCATGCATAAAGTATAATAAAATATAAATTCAATTGAGTATTGTATAATAAATGGGGTGGTCTATTTATGTACCATTCTTTCCCATCTTCTCGATATTTGATGATCTAAAATTTTAAATTTCTAGCCAAACCAAAGATTGATTTTCTAAGCATCTAGGTCGGTTTAAAATGGGGTGAAATCCTTGAGGAAAAGGTTCTAAAACACATGGAACTTTGATTGTGTGAAACTTAGTCCACCCCTTAAAATCTCACAAGATTCAACCCCATTTTTCCCTAAAAAGTGGATTTGTTTGCTACAAGTTAACATATTCCATAATTTAAATTATCACGTGGTCAAATTAGAATAGGGGAAGGGAAGAATGCTACATAAATAGACTAATGGAGTAGGGAGTAGTCTATTCATGTTACATTCTTCCCTCCCTTGTAGATTATGGCATAGTCTATTCATGTAGCATTCTTCACTCCCCTGGTGGAATCTCACGACCTAACAATTTAAATTTACCTAAACTCCAATTGATTTTATGAGCTTCTTGATCAGTTTAAAATGGGGCAAAAGCTTTGGGGGTAACATTCTAAAATGCATGGAACTTCGATTGTACAAAACTCGGGGTATCCTTGAAAATCTAGCCAGATTCAACCCCATCTTTTTATTGAAAAAATGCGTTAGTTTTGTACAAGTTTACTCTATTCAATAATGGAGTAGTCTATTCATGTAGCATTCTCCCCTCCCCAACTGGCAATTTAAATTTATGGTCAATCTAGAACTATTTTCTAAGCATCCTAGTTTGTTTAAAATGAAACAAAACCCTTGGAAACAAGGTTTTGAGATACATGGAACTTTGATCATGCAAAACTCAGGATACCACTGAAAATATGGTGGGATTCAACTCCATTTTTTGCTTGAATAATTAGCTTGTTTGCTACCAGTTTAGTCTATTATGTCTATTCATGTAGCATTCTTACATCCCTTATCATAATTTCATGTAGCATTCTTACATTCCTTATCATAATTTGATGAACTAACCATTTAAATTTTCGGATGATCCAAAATTTTGTAGATAGTGACTAATAATATACTGCTCCATTTATTATAATTTAAGTAGTCGATTTTATAGTTCATTATACTTTATGCAAAAGGAAGGGCAATAGGGTACAACATACGTCTTTTCAAATCAATGTGGCCGGTGAACCTTCAGAAAACGCGGCTCGAAATCAATGTTGCCGCTGAATCTTCAGAAAACGCGGCTCGAAATGAATGTGGCCACTGGCCATTCTCTACTCTCAACGACAACCCTAGTCGGTTCTGGCACTTTCTAAGCTTCTGCAAACACACGTCTAGACAACAGGGATTTGTCAGGTCGTCATTCTTAGCAAATTCCACACATTCAAAACCATTCTGATTTAAGAAAACGCTTCGAATTCACAAATTTTCCGAGTTCTACTCGGCTCTGTAATTTTCAGGTGATAGCTCCTTCTTTCTCCCTACCCTCGTAACCAAAGGTAGTGACCAAATGCTAGACTACTAGGTGCTACTCGGGCTTTCGACCTTCGAAGAGTTTAAGGCACATACATCTATCTCCTGTAGTTTCGATTTACTGAATTCGCGTGAATCGGGTGGATTGACAGTCCACGTTTACCCAACATCGAACGATTAAAATCCACTACGGTTCTTCCATATTCGAAGATTTCAGGACTTCGGGACTTCGGGTTTCAGGGTTTCGGTCCCCGAGGCTCTCATACTCGCTTCCCTCTCCAACCCCCGACTTCCAAAAATTCGATTTCCTTACCCTTCGGGCCCACAACACAGTTGTTGCCCACCAAGGTAGTGACACATGGTGTCCTTAATAAGGTCCACCTCACTCCCAGCGATGTCGTGGGGCCCCACTACTTTCACTTTTCATTTCAGAGTTTCGGACATAAGGAGTTCATGCATCCACACATCTCAAACTTTTGTTTGCCGAAATTTTGAAATTACGGTCTATCATCTACTTAATCCAACGATCCTAATTCCCCACAATCTGATGACTCAGATCTCATCGGCATTTCACGTATCGGGATTTTGTGTGTCACGAGGTTGAAGGATTTTCCACCTTCGTCCTCCCTATTCCAGAAATGTTGATTTCTTCCTAGACAATTAACGGTCCAGATCTCTCTTAGATCGACGGTTGTGATCCAATCGTGAATTCACGTTTCATGAATTCTCACGAACTCACCCTTAGACCATTTCAAGTCACGAGTCAGTGAAAGGATGATTTCTCTCCACGCGTCCTTTCTGATGGATGGTCTTGATGAATTCGGGATTTCACGTATCGTGATTTCCACACTCCTGTGCAACTCCAAAGGGTTTTAAACCTTGTGCACGTTCTCTAATTTGATGGTTGTGAGGGTTCTCCTTTCCTCCCGAACAAATTCTATGGCTCCAACACTTCTGGTGTGGAGTTCTCTCTCTCCCTATGGCCATATACCACACCAGCTGCAATTTTATAAAACCGCTACACCTCTTGAGCTTTGTAACACGGTCAAGTAGTATGTTGACACTCAGAAACATTCTGAGGTCTGAAATTAGTCCTCCAGACACAATTTATTCTCAAAACCTCGGTCCAAAGACCACTTATCCAGCCCATCCAGGCTCAACATTGATCGGGCCAATGCTACTACGCGAAAAAACACTTATGTAACACATTATGCATTCTAATGAACTTAAAACGCTTAATTATAGTTAAACATAGAATTACTGCTAGCATTTCAGAGTTAATGGAAATAACAATAATTCATATGCACAACAAAATACATGATAACATTGCAAGAATCACAGGTATGCAATTTAATTAATTACATAATTAAAAAACATAGTGACACTTATCTTTGAAACTGTCACGCACCACCAACTGCGTGTAGACCTTCCACGAACCTCCCAGCCTTAGACCACGCTGCTCATCACTCTCAACAGTAGGTCACCCCCGAGCTGGGACTAAGCTCCACCGGGTAAGGAATCCTAGGCTAGGTAAGGTTTACAGGAAGAATACACGTAAAAGAAGGAGGATTCTCTCCCAGAAACCACTTATGCCCACTACCCACAGACTCTCCTTCCCCACATGCATGTCCCACCCCAGGAGTATACACCTTCTCTTTCACCTAGACAGTCCTTCGGCTACTAACCTCCCTTGCCTTGGGCTTCAGCAACAGAACGAACCGGAAATCTCCAAGATCTGTGGCAGCTACAGGGTTCCTTCCAGGAACTCTCTCCTTCCTCCGTGCACTCTCTCACCTGGAGAGAGTCACTCACATGCTTGGTAAAACCTGCCTCTTCAACAACAATCACCTCCCTCACCTACAAAGAGGTTACACACAGGTCATACAACCGGTTTCCTTAATCTCGCTCCCGTACAAAGCAGAAAAACAACAAAGCTCAACAACGAACATACAACAACAGCAAACCACACCCAACCAAGAACTAGGTGGCCACCACAGTCAACTGGGACAACAAACATGGGTTTCCCAAAATAGGTGACAGATAGATGCTTCAGCATAACAAGGCTCACCAATTACGAGACACTTTAGGTTTCCCTTGTTAGAATATAGAAGATGGTGTGCTCGTTTTACCATTGACGATACCTTCGTCACCCAACCATAGGCCGAAGCCTCCCTCTGAGCACCTTAACCTTGACTGAGAATTCCTCCGGAAGCAAACCCTGGGCTAGATAGCCAAACAAAGAGTAGCGCATCAATCCCCAAGGATAGCGCATCACAAAAAGATGATCAGATGTTCCAGACCCTAGCCAAGAGATATTCAAGCCAAAACTGAGATCTTGCTGCTGCTGCAACTGCACCAGCTCTTCCTCCAAACCTGCGCACAAGACTGCAACTGCAATGCGCACCAAACTACAGAACTGTAATTCTGAGATGTGACAAATGAGAACTGGCGCCCTGTATTTATAGTGGTTTTGCCAGTTTTGTTGGGGCCGACTTCTCCTTCTGGATAAGTGTCAGTTCAATATATTATTATAATTTATGGTCGACTTCTTCTCTTGGAGGCTAATAGCCTAATATAAATTATCTTCTTGAGCCGACAAGGCTTCTAGGGTTATTAGCCAACTCATTAGGGTTTTTCTTGCTTTCCGGAGCCTTCTATTCTCGTCAGGTTCACACGTGGGGGTAAATACCTCCCGCAGCTACCATAATTTTAACACTCCCTCCTAGCTAGAGAGGTATTTACAGGTAATGGACTTGAGCACAAAAATATACCATTTACTCGGTAGCATCAATATAGTCATCTAGATTATTTCATGACTAGATCATGAGCATCACCATCACCATCAGCTGCATCATCTCTCGAAACCATACTTCATCTGAGTAGTTAGATATGATGTTGGATAAGTCACTCTCACCATAGAGTGATACAAGAGAAGTAAAGGCTTTGAACTGTTTTTCGTCTGGAAAATCTCTATTCGTCATTCATCTAAATGATCATTATCTCCAATAAACTGCTGATAGTCTTCAAGTCAATTAGAACAAGGATAGAACACACCTGTGTCTATTCATAGTAGTACATAACTACAATCCAGTGGTTCACTACCACATCAAATAATACATAAGTACTTGATCAGCAACATATGGTTGCGAAAGGTGAAACATATTCACCACAGTAGTCCTCATCTACTGTCATATAGTCTTCATAACAAACATCTGAGAGCATCCT
>ML815432.1:68835-79683 GCA_009831015.1 Picea engelmannii | reverse complement strand
TGCATTATGATTATCTTCCTGAACATGGATTCTACTAATAGATGAGAAGATAGAGGCCTGGTTCTCAGCAATTAGGTCATCCTGTTTACAAAGAAATTGATAGATTTATATTATTTTACAATAGGGGTAGTGTCCAGGTTGGCTATGGCTCTCCATGCTACCTATAAACTAGATATATTACAACCAATTTGGGTGTTATAACACTAAATTGCACCACACATGCTTACCTTGCATCAGACCAACTCATATCCTTTCTTTGCCAAAAACACTGCTTAACAACTCTTTGAAAATCCTCTTGTGTAAAGGCCCATGCACCCTAACCCATTACTGCACGCATGTACACGTTGGCTAACCCAAAACAACCCACGTGGACCGACAAAAGCATGAAAAAGGAAAGTTGTCGACGAAACAAAAAGCTATGGGTGAGTTAACTGAAACTCCCGACCATGCATGGCCGAGGGTTCGTCCAAATACCTAGCTCCTTCTAGCCTATAAAAGAAGGGGTAGGGGTACCATTTGGAGGAGGAAAAATATAGCGAAGAAACTCTGCCCATTTATGTATTCCATTGCCCCAACCCTTTAGCCTTTCCTAATGCCAAAGGAGATTTAAAGCAAAGCAGTTGCAGGACAGAAGAAGAGGAGCCCAGGATCAGGTTCAAGGAGTGGTGTCCAGTCTCAGCTTTTGTAAAGTTGACTCATTTTAAGTAATAAAGAGAATGCTTTTCCCGTCCCAATTCATGAACTTTTTATGGCTTGATTAGTTTATGTTTGATTTCTAACTCGTGAGTATATAAGTAGTATGCATGCATAGTTGTTGCTCGTCTTGAATGCAGGTCAACTTTGGAGGGAGTATTACGAACAAGTAATCAAGCATAATGGAGGATCGACATCAAACGCCAGTAACAAGGTAGGTGGATCTTTCCATGCATTTACTAAGAAAAGGGGATTTAAATCTAGGGACGAAGGTAGAAAGTAATTTCTATTCGGTCATATCTGCATGAAAAGTTTGAACTCTATTTTCTAGTCCGTAGGGTGTTTTTCCCCAACAACATAATTGGCGACCATACTGGGGAAAATCTCTAGGGTTCCTGGAATTTTATTTAGTTTTTGGGTAGTTTAAAGACTAGTTTTTCTTGAGTGTCTTTTCTTTTCGTTTCTGTAAAGTCTGAGCTAGCAGGGAGTCTAGTTTTCCATACCAGCTTTCCCTGACTTTTGCTTGACTGTGTTTTTCGGGACCCACAGAGGTACACGCGGCCTGCACAAGGCCTACACACATGTACCCATGCCCTATCCTCTTACATCCCACGTGTGAACGCTAGCGGTAGAGGTAGAAGTAACATGTGGAAGTTCAAAAAACCTCAAAGACAGTCCTCCTCTTCCCTGTCAGAATCACATATTCTCAGGGGGTTTTCTGGAATTCTGTCTGATTCTTGTTTGCTAACAGTCCTATCTTAGATTATTTTTTCCTTAGTGGTCTCTTCCTAGTTTGGTCTGTCTGTTGTCATTTTTTCTTAGAGTTTAGATATACACGCGGCATGTACAAGGTCAGCCCGCGTGTACACGCCCTTTGTCTTTGTTCAGCACGCATTCGCACGCGTGCTGTTTGAGTAACAATCACGTGATTGTACAGGCTACTTTTTGTTAAGGGTGAGGCAGTCATCCTCTCCTTTGATAAGAAGTATTCATCTCATGTGTTTGAATCTCTGTTTGAACAGTGAGTAGCTTAGGATTATTTTTACCCTTAGCTTGCTTTTTCTCATTTAAAACGTTGTCAGAAAAATAAAAAAATTTATGGTTTTTAGACAAGTGTGAGAGTCATTGTTTTTACAATTGCTATTGTGTGATTTTTTAATCTGATTCTTTGCGATCTTCACTTTAAGCCATAATTGTTTTTCTTGTTGTTTTGCTTGTCGGTATTTTCCCTTTTTTTCTTCACTAGCACTTAAATAAAAAAAAAATCTCTTTTCATTTTCTTCTTTGGTTGAAGAGTGTGTTTCTGCATCATTAGCTAGGGAAAAGTCTTTTATTTCATAAGTTTTTTCAGTTCACTTAGATCATAAGTAGCTCATAGTCGATTGAAATTCCTTTGAGTTTCCTGTCCAAAATCTTAGAAAAGTTAAAAAAAATCTTTCTTTTGAAAAGTTGTTGAAATTTTGCATTCAGTAAAAGTTTTGTTTCCAGTTTTTTTATTCATTTTTTTCTTTCGTCTTTACAGATCATCAGTTTCACCCTCATATCCCTTGACGTAAGACAAAGCCATAAAAGTAACGCTAAATTTAAAATCTACTAGACTTTTAGGTTTGTAGGGTTCACAAACTAGTTCAGGACTAGGGCCTTGGATTAGGTTGGAGAGGAAACTCTTCAAGGCCATTTAAACTCAAACATTGGAGTCTGAGATAGGGAGTGACTAAAGTCCAGTTTTGTGGAAGTTATCTAGGACCCCCCTCTAACACAAGGGATAAACACGAGGTCGCGTGCGGAAAGGTAGCGGAGATAACCCCTCCAAAGCCAGACCAATCATAGTGGAGAACACATATAGAGGGCTTGTTTTGGGATTCCGTCGTTTGCATTTGCCATGGAGCTTCGTGGGTCTCAACTCCATTCGAGGTCCTCAGTTGTCTTCTGGACCATTTTCTTTCGATACCCTTGACAGGTTTCGGGCCCAATACCCTACTCATTGTGGTCTACCCGACTTTCGACTATACCCACCTGGTGATTGTTCGCGTGCTGGCAACCTAGTTGCCAATCTTTGTTAGGGCCATACACAGGTGACTGCGGGGATATACCGCGGTACCTAGGACAGACATCGGGCCATGCTTTGCAAAGTATACTTGGAGGGTGCTTCCATGTTCGATTTGCACTTGCACCGGTAAGTTTCTCTAGTGTTGGTTGTTGTAATTGTTCTTCCAATTAATTTAGTGTTTGCTTGTCTTATCTTCTAGGGACATTTTTCTTAGTGTGTGTTAATTTTGAGCATTTAGACTACCTTAGAGTGTCTTGGATCTTCTCACACAATGGAGGATCCTGAGCTCCGCCAGTCACGAAGGCTTCTTGGCCTGCCACCGGTTACACTGGAGCCACCCCCGCCCCCATTAAGGCGGAAGCTAGACCAACAAGGGTCTTTTGAAGCGACCGGGTTACAAACAATTGTGCCCGAACAACCCCTGGAGGAATCGACCATTTTGGAACTTGAAGCAACCGCTCTTGGCTCAGTTGAAACCCCAATCATTGATATCTCAACACCTTTCATTGTACCAATTCAATTTTACGAGCGCCAGACAGTGTCGCACACAGCAATGGCAACACATGTTGTTACTCCTCCTGGGAATTCTTCAATTTCCACCATGGTTGTCACCACAAGAGAGTCATCTCCTAACCTATCGTCGTCAGTCCGAGCCACCATGGTATCGACCACAATTAATTCACACAGTGGTCCGAACCCATCTTTGGTGGTGACCACAACCCCTTTCACACCTAGTGCGACAGGCCCTCCATTCTCATACGATATGCCTAGTTCAGGTATAAGTCTTGTACTGTCCTACTCCACTTTACCAACTTTGGGTCTGGGGGCAGGGAGCTCTAGCGCTCCTCTGCAAGGTCACATGGGGGGCACTCATGTCCCTTTTAATGCTTTTCCTTATGCAAGAGGTCATATCTCTCCTTCGTCCCCTTTACTCGGTGGTTCGCATCAACAATCCGCCGGGCAACCTACACACAATAGTTTATTTGGAGAGGGGAGTCAAGGACCACTTTCGCATAGTATGCTGGTAGGTTCTACACCGTTTTCTTGGAACAAAATGTTTGGTAACAACACTTTCTCGTCAGCCGCTTTCCCGACTGGGGACAACCCCCTTTTTGGACAATCTAGTCCTAGGCAGGGTACTATTCCTGTACAGGGGGCAAACTTAGTAGGACCTTGGAATTCAGGGCAAGGATCCGTTCCCTCCTCCAGAATGCCGATCTGGGGTAATTCTTTCCACAATCAATGGAACCCCAGACAAACTACTATGCCTATCCCTACGGGATCGGCATGGGGCAATCCTTCCCAAAGTCCTTCGAACACAATGCAAGCCCAACAATCTATGTCCTATTTGGGAAATTAGCCGATGATGTCTCCACATATGCAAAATACTTACGCTGGTCAGGGCCATGGTTTCTACTAGAATCCAGGCCAACAACCAAAATTTTCCTGGCAACCTGGTGCCAGTCAAACTCCAGGACCCTTTTTCCCAGGTTATCAGCAGCAACCCAAACTAGCTTTCCTGGTGACTTTACACTTGCCAGATTTGACGAGGTTGTTGAATGACCCCATTTTTCATGATCCGCGTTGGCCTCCTATGCCGACAAAGTTGCCTTCGGACATTCCAAAGTTCGAAGCCAAGCCTAATGAAGATCCAGGAGATCATGTGACTACCTTTCATCTTTGGTGCTCATCTAACTCATTGAAAGATGACTTCGTACAGTTGTGATTGCTTCAACGTACTCTCATTGGGAGTGCCGCGAAATGGTACATTGAGCTCGATCGCTCAAGATACTCTTCTTTTGGCGAATTGGCGATGGATTTCCTTAACCATTTCTAGTTACCTATGAGATACGACACTGGCACAGAGCTACTCACTAATTTCGAACAGACAACAGTGGACCATATCTCTGATCACATCCGAGAATGGAGACGTCGAAAGAGTTTAATCAAAGTACCAGTCCCACCAGCATTCCTTCTTGAGTGGTTCCTTAAGTCTTTGGTCCCGCAGTTATCCAAAGACATCACAACATCCAGGGTTTTCTCTGAAGAAGATGCCATCATGAGGGCTCAACAGTTTGAGCTCATCTATTCTCAGTTCGGTTTATTATACAACATCTTTCCAGATGCGCCATGTTCAATACTGGATAAAACTAGACAGAGAGTTGGACCGCATGCCGATGGTATTGTCGGTTCAGCACAAACCAAGCCCGCTGAGCAATTGACAAAGCAATTGCAACAGTTATCCATACAACACACAGTGGCCAACCAAACTACTGCTTTGGCTGCTCCCCCTACCCAAACGTTGGAAGTACACACAGAGCAATTGACTAACCCAAAGGCCACCCAGTAGCCTGAAGGGAAGAAAAAACAACAAAAGAAGGGTAAGGGGGATAAAACACCCACCGATAATGTTGGCGGGGACAACACTGAAAAACGAAAGGCGAGGTATCCATGCAACTTGTGTGTGGAAGACCACCCGACCCATTTATGTCCTCGGCTTGCAGAGGCCCAAAAATTTGTCACACAGCAACAACAAGCGGTGTTGACAAACCCATTTCAGCATGGGCAAAATCTAACTCAAGCCTCTGCAAGTACAGAAGGGGGAAGCCAAGAAAACTGCCCGCCTCCGAACAAACCTTCGTCCGCGAACGTATATATGGTTAGGGGTGATACTTTCATATCGACTAGAGCGCACGATTATAGTAAACCAAGCGCTTCTGAGAAGGGTAAAGGAGCTGACCTCCCATCTCTTCCTCTACAGATTGAGAAGATGTTGGGAGAAACAATGACATGCATTCCAAAAGGTGCATTTAAAAAGGCTTCTCATAACCCAAACGCAAGGGCTGCCTAGAACTACTCTGTGGTGGAAGATTTATCACAAACCCCTTGTGCGATGTCTGTTTTGGAGGTCCTCCAAAGTTGCCCTTCTTAGAGAAAATCCTTGTTAACCGCTTTGGGCTCTACTGAGACTTGTAATCCGGGTACCATCATGTTAGATACAACCGACTTAAAACCTCATTTGCCTTACCATGTAGCGTTTCAGATAGTAGTGGCTTACCCCACGAAATTTTTTACACAGAATATCTTCCGCACGGTGGTCGATGAGGGTGCCTCGACATGCGTTATGTCATTGGCATGTTGGAAGGCCATTGGCCAGCCTGTTTTGTCTCCATCGCCTACTCTCCTCACTACTTTCGACGATCGTTCATTCCGACCCCATGGCATCATTCCTTCTTTCCCCGTGTAGTTAGGAGGGAAGACCGTGTGTGTCGAAGTAGAGGTAGTTGATGCTCCCCTCGACTATAACCTCTTGTTAGGACAGAGTTGGACTTATGCTATGCAAGCTGTGGTTGCTACAGTTTTCCAGGTCTTGTTGTTTCCACATGAAGGCCGGATAGTGACCATCGATCAATTGTCTTTCTCCAGACCTTACCTAGCTTTGGGGGCATCCACGGTCCCGCTGATTGATAACCGTCAACCAGGTGTCGTCAACGTAGGAGTTGGTTTGTGCCCATCTTTGATGGTTACCTTTGATTACCCACCTCCTCACGACAATATCAAATTTATATCTAACCACCATAAGGTTGAGATTTTTCAAGTTTCGTCATTCCGCATGACTTACTTCGAGGATCCATGGATTCTTCCTTCCCCATCGGCCACGATGGATGAGAAAGGGCACCCAGGCATGTCCATGCCCTTGTCTACCGCCGAAGTAGTGTACTCATTAGTCCAACAAGCTTCAGCTAACACTAATCTGACTCCTGCACAAGAGTTAGATCGGCTTCTAGAGCCTATTTGGGCTCAGGGTTCTCTCACTAACGTCGATTCGTTAGACTTAGTCTTTCCTTCTGATGAAGCAGTAATCGAAGCAATGACTAGTCCAGACAAACCTTGGGAAGATCTTCATCATAGATCATATTTTCTCCTAGAGTTAAACCGAATCGAGGTAGGAGAATTCACCGTGACCATGATGGGAGATCAACCGTGTCCTATTAATCTCTTAGCTACACATGAAATTTATGCTGAGGGAAATATGGTGACTATCACTGAAACTATACCAATCAACATCTCTCGAAACCATGGCGTCGTGGAGAACGTCTTCGTCGGAGTGGATTGCTCCCCCGAAGAGGTTCAAATCTACACAGATCTTTTCAAGGAATTCCGCGACGTTTTTGCCTGATCTTATGAGGAAATGCCAGGTATCGATCCAAAAATAGTTGAACATGAAATCACAACGTATCCTGATGACAAGCCTATTCGACAGAAACTTCATCCAGTAAATCCTAAGAAAGTAGCAGCCATCAAGATTAAGGTTGAGAAATTGCTAAAGGCAGGTTTTATCTATCCTATCCATTTGATTCAATGGGTGTCAAATCCTGTGCCGGTCAATAAAAAACAAGGCACGATTCGTGTATGTACTGATTTTCGTGATTTGAACAAGGCATGTCCCAAAGATAATTTTTCGACACCGTTCATTGACTAGATCATCGATGAATGTGTTGGTTGAAGAATTTTCTTTCATGGACAGTTTTTCGGGATACAATCAAATCCAAATCAAACCCAAAGACCAACACAAAACGACATTCATTTGTCTGTGGGGTACATTCGCATATCATAAGATGCCTTTTGGTCTTAAAAATGATGGAGCCACATTCCAGCGGGCCATGTATTTTGCCTTTCATGATCTCAAGCATATAGTCAAGGCCTATCTAGATGATTTAGCATCATGATCTCACAAGAGAATAGATCATCCCACTCACCTTAGACTAATCTTTGAACGCTGTCGCTACTTTAGGATTCCCTTGAATCCAAACAAGTGCATCTTCTGCGTAACGTCAGGAAGTTTGTTAGGTTTCATTGTATCAACAATAGGGATCATGGTCGATCCTCTCAACGTGGAGGCAATAATCCAGTTTCCCCCCCCACGCACAGTTCTTCAACTTCAGAGTCTACAAGGCAAGGCGAAATTTTTACGACGCTTCATCGCCAACTATGCCGAAATCACCAAGGGATTTATGCACCTACTGAAAAAAGACGTTCCTTTTTACTGGGACGAAGACTCTCAACACTCTTTCAACGCATTAAAACACGCCCTCACAACTACGCCTCTGCTACGACCACCTACTATAACAAAGATTTCTTATTATATCTAGCGGCCGCAGAGTCAACTATTGGCATGGTTTTAGTTCAGGAAGACGATTCGTTCTCAGAATATGTGATCTATTACCTGAGCCGAGGCCTCATAGGACTGGAACTCAATTATTCTCATATTGAAAAACTTGCGTTGGCAACAGTTCATGCTGTTCAATGGTTCCATCATTATGTTCTGTTTCGCAAGACCACCGTCATTGCTGTCGTGAATCCATTCCAGTACATGTTGACATGATGGGTTATAGGCAGAAAAATCAGTAGATGGATAGTCATCCTCCAGGAATTTGACTTAGACTTTGTTTCAGCAAATTCCAAAAAGTCATTGGTCTTCGCAGAGCTTATTTCGGAACTTCCGGTTGAGTCAGGTGACGTTGTGCCTGAAGAATCGCCTATCCGGGTAGATATGTTTTTGATCACCTCTTCAGATCCCTGGTACAGAGATATACTTATCTATCTCCAGACTTTGAAGTGCCCCACTTCTGCTTCTCATGATGAGCGTTGGCATATACGCCATCAGGCTAAGAATTATCTCATACTCAATGATACGTTGTATCGGAGAGGTGTAGACTGCATCTTACATCGATGTCTCACACATGAGGAGGCAGTCATCGTGCTCAACGATTTCCATACCGGAGTTTTTGGCGGTCATTTGTCTGGGTTGGCAACAAATTAAAAGATTCTACGAGCAGGTTACTTCTAGTTGACGCTTATCAAAGATTGTGTAGAATTGGTCAAAAAGTGCCATCCGTGCCAAGTCTTTTCTCGAAAGATGAGGGAACATATCGCTCCTATGTTTCCTATCATCATAGTAGGTCCCTTCACCAAGTGGGGGATTGATTACACTACTTTAAACCCCTCGTCAGCAAGGGGGCATCGCTATATCATCGTAGGTGTAGACTACTTCACTAAGTGGGTCGAAGCTATGCCAACGTTTAAAGATGATGGAGAGACTGCAACTCTCTTTTTATTCAACCAGATCATAGCAAGGTTCGACGTCCCAAGAGAGATTGTTACTGACCATGGCAATCACTTTCAGAACCAAATGATGACCGAATTAACATCAAAGCTTGGGTTACAGCAAGAGCATTCATCGCCCTACTACCCCCAAGCCAATGGGCAGGTGGAAGCTGTAAACAAAACTCTTAAGACTATCCTACAACGAACTATCAACTCAGCCAAGTCAAATTGGCATTTGATGTTATACTCGGCATTATGGGCTTACCGAACATCTGTTAAGACTGCAACCAGTTTCTGACCTTTTCAACTCGTTTACGGGCTGGTGGCAGTCTTTCCCATCGAATGTCAGATCCCATCTATAAAATTGGCAGTACAATTATTGCCAGACACTTCTCCACTTGAAGAATGGTTAGTACACCTTGAGCAACTCAATGAGCAGCGTCGTGATGCGGCCCTGGCCAATGAGGCTCACAAACATAAGGTCAAGTGTCAGTATGATAGGTCCGTTTGTCCTTAGATTTTCTCTGAAAGTGACCTTGTCCTGGTCTATGACCAAGATAAGGACCCCCTGGGAGCAGGAAAATTCAAACCCATGTGGTTCAGACCCTTCATCATAAAAGAGGTATTAAAAAAGGGTGCTTATCGTCTGGTTGATTTTGAAGGGAACACTTTGGCGGAGCCTAGAAATGGGCTCTACCTCAAGAAGTATTACTCATAGGCAGGTCACTGTGGGTAACGTTTTGTAACATATGTATAGTCTTTGTACTATTACTTTTAGTTTCTTTTAAGTATTATGGACGTGTCATTGATGTTATCTTTCGTCAATATGGCAGATATCACGTGATTCCGAGGTGTTCGTTGGGTATGCAGACGGTGCTAGTCGGCACACTCAGAGGCTTGCCTCCGCAGCTTGGGTAATCTTTACACCTCAAGGCCAGTTGTTATCTTCCGAAGGTATATGCTTAGGTGACACCACAAATAATGTCACCGAGTATAGTGCAGTTATCAAGTTGCTTCGTGACAGGTTGTCATTGGGTATCTCTCATCTCCGGGTCTATCTCGACGCTCAAATGGTTGTGTCACAGCTAAACAGGGTATATCGGGTTCATGATCCAACTTTACACCGATGATTCCTTAGGGTACATCTCTTAGAATGAAACTTTGATTATATTACATATTTTCATGTTCCTAGGAGATTAAACCAAATTACAGATACTTTAGCTAATCAAATTTTAGATTGGCATCTTGCACACATATGAAAGAACATTGACATAAGCATGTAAATACATTTTTGCACACGTGATCCATAAGACACAAAAGATCAAAAAACCATATATAACATCATAAAACAACCAGAGTACATAGATGGACGCAAGCGCCTAAAAAATGAGACTAATAACAAGTCACAGGGCTTATGCCCTCAAAAATATATACAATTAAGTGCTTGTGGCATGTAAAAAGTCTAAATAGGTTCAGAGCCTATGGGCCCTGTTATAATAGTCCACAACATGGGCTAAATGCCTAAACAATCGGACCCACGTTCGAGGTACCCCCACTACATTAGGCTGCATGGATGGCGGCAGGTCCTCTATCTCTTCCATAGAAACTGTGTGAGTGAGTGTAGTGAAGTTCTTCTCAACTCGTCTAAGGAACCTCTCAGCCTCCCTGCTACTGCTGCTCCCCTGGTGGTGGAAGCTGTAGCTTCCGGCCGTGGATGACGCATGTTCCATGCATAATCGGCAGGTCGCACGGGTCCCACATCTGCATGCAACAAATGTATACCCGTCAAATACTCTGGCATACAAAAAAAATGATATATATAACAAAAATGACATAAAAATTACATATGCAAACAAAAAAACTACAAAGGTCGAGACTTACCCATCTCCCCTCGCTCCTCACCAGGAGGCACGGGTATCTCAGGATCTCTAGAAAAATCTATCCATGCATATGGGTAATCCTCGATCATAGGGATCTGTCATGACAACCAAGCAAAG
>ML815431.1:204054-218470 GCA_009831015.1 Picea engelmannii | reverse complement strand
CGTAGGCAAAGTTGCCGAACTCCGTTATCAACCTCTGTGCATTATGGTTTGCTGTTTTTCATTGTTTTTCAGATCTGAAAATATGTTAATGGCTGTATAATTCATTTCTTTTCTCGCTCTTTCGTTAAGTTTCCCAATGGTCAATTCATGCATGCAATTAAATTAAACTCAACCATAGTCATTCGAAAAATCCTGACGGATCATTGTAGGAATGTTACAAGGGGGCACTTGTTGCTGGGAGTTTTGGGCTCGGGGGCTAGGAATCCTTATGGAATCCTGGAGCTAGGGAGCCAGAGAGGCTCTGTTCCTAGCTGGCTAGGAGGTTAGACGGTTTTGGGCAGAGCATTAGGCAGAGTTGAAGAACAACAGTAGCATCAGTTAGAGGTATGTATTTTCATTATTCTGATGTGTTATGTAATTTATTATGATCTGCTCATAAATTTTAATTATGATGAATGGTTATGAATGGTTATATGCTGGTTATGAATGGTTATATGCTGAATAAGGAATTGTAAATATGTTAGGATAACACTTCTCTAATTAAATTTATGTTTTATAAGGCTCTGTTGGAAGAGACCTTACACAAAATTAGAGGTACAAGAAAATAACCTTGGTTCTTATATGAGGACTGGAGTTATAGAATATGCTCATAGATCTTACAACCATGAGGAGGAGGTCAGAGGTCTACATGTCAACATGGGAAATGCCGAGACAAAGTCTAATGAGAGAAGAGGTAGGCAGGAGCCTGTAACTATGAGAATTCAACATAGGGAAGTACATAGATATAGAGAAGATAATGAAAGGATTATGAAGGCTCAGGGATATATAATTCAGATTCAGAATACGTTGCATAAGAAAGTTAGCAAAGACAATGGCACCAAGAAAGTAGCTAGTGCTAGACAAGTGACAACATATAGATCCCAAAGCAAAAGGGATGATAATGGGAATGAAAGGAAGTCAAGAAGCATGAGCATGCACCATCACTCTCCAAGGAAATCCAGTAAAATAACTTATGTAAGTTCAGGTCCAGGGAGCATCCCAAGCGTGTCTCATGTCAGATGGCAAAGGAGAAGTCCACATGCAGACATATTGCAAGGTGAACTCAAGAAAATCAAGCCACCAACTTTCAATGGTGAGCATAGGAAAGGAGAAGAGTTCGAGGCCTGACTGTTGGAAATGAAGAAATATTTTCAGCTGCACGATTACCCCTCAAGGGTAGAATCTAGAATTGCAACTTATCACTTGCAAGGAAAGGAAACCATTTGGTGGGATCAACTTAAGCAAGCCAAGAACCTTGATGAGAAGAGGATATCACAGATGTAGTTCAAAGGATATTTCCAAGAGAAATATTTTTTCCTAGCATTACTATGAAAGGAATATGAAAGAGTTCTTTGAACTCAAGCTAGGAAACATAACAATGAATGGATATGAGAAGAGGTTCTTTAAGTTGTTGAAATATGTTGACTCCATAAAGGAAGAAAAATTCAAAATCCAAAACTTTCTAAGTGGGTTACCCTCCTTCTACAGTGACAAGATATAATATGATAACCCCAATACTTTGGAGGAACCCATAAGGAGAGAAAAGCATATTTATGAGTAGAGTAGAGGGAGACCAATTTACCAAAAATCCTGGAATGAGAAGATGAAGGGTAAAAAGGATAAACGAAAGAAATGTTTTAAGCCACCCTTTTTCATGAACAAATCCCAAGCAAATAAACAAGGTTAGTCAACCCAAAATGAGCACAAGATTGTAGATTCATTTGGAAAAAGACCAAGGCAACAACATGTACAATGTTGGGGATGCGAGGGAAATCACTTATATAGGGACTTCCCTCACAAAGGAGGAAGAATAAGGAGTATCCACAACATTCATAAGGATGAAGCAATTGAATACATGGGAGGGAACATGCCAAGGATTTATGCAACCTTGGAAAACAAGCAAACAAAATATCAATCCCCCATGATCGAAATGGAGGGTAAGATTGATAACCATCCCATTACAATTTTAATTAATTTTGGAGCTAGACATAGTTACATAAACTCTAAAATTGTTGAAAGGTTTCACTTGCAAAGGATTAAGCATACCAAATCTTGGTTAGTTTAGTTATCCATAGGGTCTAAGAAGAAAATCAATGAACTAGTTAAAGATTGCCCCATAGACATGAATGACTCAACACAAAGGTAGATGTGAACATAATACCACTGGGTTCATATGATTATCTAATTAGCATGGATGGGTTGGAAAAACACCATGCTCCTAGATTGTTACAAAAAGACAATCACATGTCCTGATGAAGAAGAAAAGCAAGATGAGGTTCAATGCATTCCAAGAGCTATAGTTGTTAGAGAAATTTCAGCGATGCAACCGAAAAAGAGTTTTGGGAAGGGATATCAGATTTTTGCAACCCATATGGAAGAGGAAACCAAAGATAAAGTGGCAATTATTGAATACCATCCCGTATTAATGGATTTTGAAGATGTTTTTGGGGAAATCCCAAGATTTCCACCAAAGAGAGACATTGATTTCTCTATTGATTTAGTTCCAGGAGTTGCCCAGTGTCCAAGACACCTTACAGAATGGGCACACTTAAATTGAAGAGTTGTAGATGCAACTTGAAGAGATTTTGAAGAAGGGGTATATACACCCAAGTGTGTCACCTTGGGGAGCCTTGTTCTTTTTGTGAAGAAGAAAGATGGAACCTTAAGGATGTGTATTGATTTCAGACAAATGAATAAGGTCACCATAAAGAACAAATATCCTTTGCCAAGGATTGATGATTTATTTGATCAGTTGAAAGGTGTAAGAATATTTTCCAAGATTGACATGATATCAAATTATAATCAATTGAGGATAAAGGAAGAAGAAATCAACAAGAAAACATTCAACACAAGATATGGTCATTCTGAATTAACGATAGTACCATTACAAATATCGAATGTGTTATAGCAAGATTTGCCTCACCATTGCTATCTTGCACAGAGGGCCTTTTTTGCATTTCCCTATGCAGACTTATCATCCCTTTTTGATGAATCCAGAACCAAAAATATACATTTTTCCACATAAATGCTCCCTATCTTCTATACAAGATGCGTATACACTGGCTTCTCCACTACAACCCGCGTACATCGGGATTTGTGCCAGAAAATACAAAAATGAAGTCGGGTTTCCATGTCACGACATGAGATCTCTGATCCTTGGCCTTCCATATATTGTAAATGTTCCGACTCGGCCCTTCGGTTGCATTCTGAAGGCTATAAAAGCACAATTTCGAACTATGGAAAAGATGAGAAAACATTCAAATTTGAGAGAAAAGTTACTCTGGAGAAATTACTTCATATTGAGTCTGCATCACTTTGTCCCTCAAGTCTAAACACAATGTTCAACCCCCAAGCTCTTTCCCTATTGTTGAGAGGACCTCATTGCCTCTTTCCTATGAACTTGCCTTTGGTGGAGGATTGAAGTGGTGGAGACCCAGTTGGAAGGAACTTGGTTTCTTGGTTTTGAGCTGTGCCGACACAGAAGTCTGTAATGTTGTCACTTTTGCTGATCAATTATTAATAGAAATAATCCTTTCCTGTCCTATTGGTATCTTGCAAATATATGATTATCATCCATGGGCATGTTTGTAATGTTTATTAATGGATTATGCTATCTGGTGTGCTAACCCATTTATATCATCACTATATACTTGCTCTACTTGTTTGTTGAGAACTTATTGCAGGTATAAAGCTTTGGGTCAAAGTGCTCAACAATGGAACATCATCAAACGTTGGATCGAGGTAGGCCTCTTTCTTATCTTGCACATTAGTTTATATAGCATATGTTGGAATTGAGTTTATTTTTGCAGTCATACCTGTCTGTTGTAGTTTACCCTTGGCCATAAAGAGTTTTTCCCTCGTAACAAAATGACTCAACTATTTTTATGTGCTTGATGAATGGAGTGTTCAACTAATACCTGGACAAGTTTGTAATTGTGTCCTTGGATAATATGCTCATCTACTCTAAGTCAGAGGAGGAACATGGGCAACATTTAAGAATGGTGTTGCAAGTTTTAAGAGAACATAAATTGTATGCTAAGCTAAGTAATTACATCTTTTATCAAGAAGATTCACTATTTGGGGCATACAATAGAAGGGATAGTAGTGGATCCTACGAAAATAGAGGCCATTAGAGGATGGACAATTCCAAGAAATGTTACAAAGGTCAGATAATTCATGGGTCTTGTAGGTTATTACTGAAGATTCATAAAAGGATTCACAAATATTGCAAGCCCAATCACTTATTTGAAAAATAAGGGAGTGATATTTGAATGAACTGTTCATTGTGGAACCTAATTATCTTCTTGATTCAGATGTTTGTTTCAGTCGTGCTTGGACCCCATTTCCTAATGGGGGGAGGGGGGGCGGGTGTGGGGGGGCTTCCTCCCCCCACAACTGTTTCCAGGGGGGGCAACGATAATTTTTGTAGCCCCTCCTTGTGGGGGATTCAAGGGCAGCACCCCCGAAGTGAAATATTGAGGAAAAGTGCCTTGTAAAATATTGTAATTTCATAGTCAATCTGGACCGTTCATTATAAAGTTGCAAATATGATGGTAGAAGTTATGTTATTGTTTTTTTCCCTAGAAGGCAACCCTCTTTTATGAGGGAATTGTATTACGACTGTGTATATGTGTGTGAATATTGTATTATGAGTGAGGAGACTGTGAGAGAGAGAAGAGGAAGTTACACCAGGTGTGTTGTAGGTTGTATCCCTTCATTTTGATAGATAATAAAAAGGAAGGAACTAAAAATTTCTCTGGTGGATGTAGCCCACACTAGGTGAACTACGTATATCTGTGTCTCTATTGTATTGTGTATCTTCTGTGTTTTATTTCCAATTTTTTATTTTATTTTATTGCTTTGTGATCCTATTTTTCTAACAACTGGTATCAGAGCGAAAGGTAACTCATAGAAAAAGAGGGTTCCTGGCTCGAGTGGGAGAAATGGTGGAAGATGGAAAGTTTATGGTCGAGAAATTTAACGACCACAACTACTAGTTATGGAAGATGTAGATTGACGCAGACCCCCAAACCCTCAGGTCCAAGGTTCGCATAGGATCATTCTAATCTTCCCTTGGAGTCTAATTGACTCTTTGGTTTCCCCTCGGGAAATACCCTTCACACATAACAGTGTATCCACAGGTCCTTATGGGTGTGCCCACATGATCAAACACAAAGCATCAACCCAAATATCCCGACCCAAAATAGGATCGTGCCCTTCGCAAGTTCAGGACTTCGGGTTTCGCGATTCCTGATGTTGAGGGTTCCTATCTCTACAACCCCTAAAACCCGAATTTTCGAATCTCCGATGCACTCGACAAAGGTTGACTTTTCAACGAGCTTCTCACCTCATTGAGATTTCAGACTTCGTGATTTCGTGAATCCAAATGCAAGGCTCTTCGTCCTTCGACCTCTGAACCCCAAAAAAATCCACAAAGTTTGACTCTACCGATTGACGAAGACACGCCACCTGTCTCCCTTGCGATTTTCTACCTTTGACGTAGACTCCTGCCACTTGTCACTCTTTTAGGTTTTTGGGACTCTCGCTCCCAAAGCGTTGCCTTCTCTGTCTTCCAACACTCGAAGTGCCAAAATCATGAAACTCCACGTCACTTCCTATCGCAACTTGCGACTTCGGGATTTTCGTTTTACTGTGCTCGACTCCTTGTCATTAGGATCCCCGAAATGACGAAATGATCCGGCGGCTTGTGCAAAGCATGATCAATGGTCCACGCTGATTCTGGATCCTAGAGTAGTAAGCTCATCTACCACTAACCACCCTGCAACTTTCCTGGATCTTACGGTCCTCGTGATTTCAGGAATTTCTCACAGAGAATTTCGACCGCTCTTTGCTCCTTGATAACTCCTGCAAAATAAACCAAGGTTCCTTCGCCTGGACTTGACTTTTGCAAAGCAACTTCACTTCGTCTCCCCTTTGATTATCTCAAAGGCACTAAACCTCCTGAGCTTTCTTTGCAATTTTGAGTCTTCAAGAAGACTCCTATGCGCACTCCTTGCGACAACCTTCAAATACTTCTAGGTGTTTGATTCTCTCGACTATATGCACTCTCTTGCAACATCAGTCCTCCAATTCTTCCCTTGATTGATAAATTCTAAACTTTCAACCAGCCTGCACACACCTTGCACGACTCCCGTGCCTCACCTGCACTTCTACAGGAATGAGAACAATGGTATCTCTCCTGAGCTTTCAGAGATAAACTCTGAACCTCCGTCAATGCACTCCTTGCGGACAATTTCACTGCACTCCTTGCAGAAGCTTCTCACTCAGGAAGAGAAACAATTGAAACTCATTCTTTCTCTCTCAGACTTCAAACATTCAACATGAAATCATACATTCACACAATATTAAAGCAAATGCATAACAGAGAGAATAAACAACCATAAGCACACCATTCAACATGTATACAAAGAACACATCATAACACCATGAATCTGAATCAAAGCTTCATATATTAATTCATAACTTATGTACATGGGCTCTTCTCTACAACTTTCTACTACAACTCTCTCTTCTCTGCTCTATTCTCAATGATACAATGCTCTCTAATGTTACAATGATACAAAGGTGAGGGTGTCTATAGTCAGTTTTCCCTCCTATGCTCTTAAACTGTCTAATCTGGAATTTAAATCTACCTACTTTCATTAACTATGAATAAATGCCTCTACCTACTACAAATGAGAGTGAATCGATCATGATCTGTTTACAATATGCAAGGTACACCTTCTATCTATTACATTAATATTTCAAAAACATTCCAGAACGTGAAAAATGCGTGTTGCACTTTCCAGCTGTCTTCTGCCTTCATGCTTGCTTGACGGCTTACGATGCTCCTGCATCATAGATGGAATATTATTTATATCAAAAGGATCTATTCCTACCATTGGGAGAAATAGAAAATAATCTGATGACCATGAAGGATGAAGAATGGGAGGTTCTCGATAGAAAAGGCACTAGGAATGATACGGTTGATCCTAACAATGTTGGTAGCTTTCAATATTTCAAAAGAAAAGACAACGAAGGAGATGATGGATGCATTGGCTAAATTGTATGAAAAATCCTTGGCGTCCAATAATTTATTTCTAATTAAGATATTATTTAATATGTAGATGTCAGAAGACGGGTCCGTTGCAGATCATTTCAATGAATTTAATACGGTTACTAATAAACTAAGTTCTGTAAAAGTGGACTTTGATGATGAGGTTAGAGATCTTCTAGTCTTGTGCTCATTTCCAGAAAACTGGAATGGCTTGGTCACAACTGTAAATAACTCTATCTCTGGTTCAAACACTCTAAAATTTGATGATGTTTTTGATGTTATCCTTAGTGAGGAAATGCGACGGAAAAACATAAGTGAGACATTAGGTAATGCGTTAACCATGGAGAACAGGGGAAGACAAAAAGATAGAGGAAAGGGATAAGGGAATCGTGGAAATTATAGGAAGGGCAGATCCAAATCCAAACTGTGAAAGATAGAATGCTAGAATTGTGGGAAGAAATAACATCTGAAGAAATATTGCAAAGCTCCAAAGAAACAAAGAGATGGACAACATAAGAAAAATCAGGAAGCAAATGTAACATGTGATGTGTTACAATATGATTTGATTCTTTCTGTAGATAATATTTCTGAGTCTTGGGTACTAGATTCAGGGGCTTCATTTCATGCCACACCCCATATGAAACATTTTCTAGATTATGTTCAAGGTGATTTTGGACAGGTTCATTTGGGTGATGATGCACCATGCAAAATTATTGGAATGTGAAAGGTAAAAATAAAACAAAGGAATGGAAACCAATGCTTGTTGAAAGAGGTAAGACATGTTTTAGATCTAAGGAAAAATATAATTTCAATAGGGCAGTTGGAAAGTGAAGGCTGTATATCCATATTTATAGATAAGGTGTGGAAGGTCACAAAAGGATCATTGGTGATAGAAAAAGGAGAGAAGGTAGGTACATTGTATTTATGTACTGGTAATACTGACTCTTCTATCTCTTTATCTTTTATAGGAGTGGATACAAGACTGTGGCATCATAGGATTGGACACATGAGTGAGAAGAGAATGAAGATACTTCACAAAATAAATTTGTTGCCAGATCTTAAACAATTTGATTTGGATTTCTGTGAGCACTGTGTTTATGGAAAACATAAGAGAGTCAAATTTCTCAAAGTTGGAAAATAAAAGAAGAGTGAAAGGTCAGAGCTTGTGCACATAGATGTATGGGGACTAAATCAAGTAACATCTCTTGGTGGCTCTCGTTATTATGTTACTTTTATTGATGATGCAACTAGAAAAACTTGGGTTTATTGCATTCTACAAAAATATGATGTTTTTGACACTTTTAAGAAATGAAAAGATTTGGTTAAGAATGAGACATGAAAAAGGTTGAAGTGTCTTAGATCAGACAATGGAGTTGAATATTGCAACAACGAGTTTGATAATTACTGTTCATACCATGGGATTCATAGAGAGAAGACAGTTCCAGGAACACCACATGAAAATGGTATGTCAAAAAGGATGAACATGACCATCATGGAGCATGCAAGGAGTATGAGATTGCATGCAGAGTTTCCCTTACAGTTCTAGGTAGATGTTGTAGATACTATTGTTTACTTAATAAACACATGACCTTCAATCTCTTTGGATGGTGGAATTCCATAGGAGGCATGGACATGTAAAAAGGTAAACTATTATTTTTTGAAAACTTTCAGTTGTGAAACATTTTTCCATATTGATAAAGAAAATAGAACAAAGCTTGAGGCAAAATCCAAGAAGTGTACCTTTATTAGATATGATGTTAATGATTTTGGTTATCTCTTATGGGATTATGAAAATCACAAATTCATTAGGAGTAGATGTGTCATATTCAATGAGAAGTTTATGTACAAAGATCAATTGCAGGGAAAGAAATAGGAAAAAGAAAAACCAGAATACACAGTGCTTGATGAGATCATTGAAAAAGAAATTCCAAAGGTACTAGAAAATCAAAATGTACAACAAGAGGAGAAACAAGTACCTCAAACTCCTACAAGTGTTGTTAGAAGATATACCAGGTTAAGTAGACCCCCTGAATGATACTCTCCTTCATTGTATTATTTATTGTTGACTAATTCCGGTGAACCAGAAAGTTATGAAGAGGCAAGGCAGGTAGACACTAAAAATAAGTGGGAGCAAGGCATGAAAGATGAAATGTATTCCTTGGTAAATAACCAGACTTGGGACTTGGTTCAATTTCCTGTAGGAAAAATAACATTGCAGAATAAATGGGTTTATAAGTTGAAGGAAGAAGATGGAGGAAAACAAGTGGTACAAGGCTAGACTTGTTGTAAAGGAGTTTGCACAAAAGAAATGCATATATTTTGATGAAATATTTTCTCTTGTTGTTAATATGACTTCAATTAGGACTATTTTAAGTCTTTTGGTAGTAGAATATTTTCATCATGGACAATTAGATGTAAAAATAACTTTTCTCCATGGAGATTTGGAGGAAAAGATTTATATGCAACAACCATAGGGGTATGAGGTCAAAGGGAAGAAAAATTTGGTATGCAGGTTGAAGAAGAGCTTGTATGGCCTAAAACAAGCTCCAAGGCAATGGTATTTGAAGTTTGATAGGTTTATGATAGAACAAGGTTATAACATATGTCATTTTGATCACTGTGTTTATTTTAAAAGGCTAGAAAATGGAAGTTATATTATCTTGCTATTGTATGTAGATGACATGCTTATTGCAGGGTCTAATATGCAGGATATAAATGTGCTCAAGAAGAAATTAGTTAATTTATTTGTGATGAAGGATTTGGGTGCTGTAGAGAAAATCCTTGGTATGAGAATAACAAGAGACAAGAAAAATCACAAATTGACATTGTCTCAGGGTGAGTACATAGAGAAGGTGTTGGAGAGGTTTAGAATGCATAATGCAAAACCAGTTAGTACACCTTTGGCCATCCATTTCAAATTAACTAAGGAAATATGTCCCAGGACATATGAGGAGATATAATACATGTCTAGGGTCCCTTATTCATCAACAGTTGACAGCTTGATGTATGCGATGGTTAGCATAAGACCAAATATTGCACATGTAGTGGGATTTGTGAGTAGGTATATGAATCATCCAGGTAAAGAACATTGGGAGGAAATAAAGTGGATTCTTAGGTATTTGAGAGGTACTGCTACTCATGCATTATTTTTTGGAGGTCTAGACACTGTTCTATAGGGATATGTTGATTTAGATATGGCAAGTGATAAAGATAGCAGGAGGAGCACCATATGGTATGTTTTTACTATAGGTGGAACAAAAGTAAGTTGGATTTCAAAACTTCAAAAGGTTGTTTCACTTTCAACAACGAAAGCAAAGTATGTTGCTGCTACAAAGAATAGTAAAGAGATGGTTTGGTTACAGAGGTTGATGGAGGAATTGGGAAAGAAGCAAGATAATAACATGTTGTATTGTGATACTGATAGTGCCATTCATCTTACAAAGGAATAAACCTTCCATTCTAAGACTAAGCATATACATCTCAGGTACCATTTCATACTATACATCTTGGAAGTTGGACATTTGAAGTTGGAACATATACATACTAGCCAGAATCCTGCAAACATTTTAACAGAGGGAGTAACCAGGGAGAAATTGAGTTCCTACTCAGTTTTAGTTGGTCTTCAAGCATGATGGTGAAGATGAGAAATTTTCCAGGTCCAGGGTTAATCATAGTCTAGCAGGTAAAACAACAATGGAGTTGTTGTGATCAGTCTCCAAGTGGGAGATTGTTGGTTGTGGAGCTTGATTATCTTCCTGATTCAGATGTTTGTTTCAACTGTGCTTGGACCCCATTCCCTAATGGGGGTTGTGGGGGGGCTTTCCCCACCACAACTGTTTCCAGGGGGGTCCAGGGGGGAAATGAAAATTTGTATCCCCTCCTGGAGGGGGATTCAGGGGAAACACTCCCGAAGAGAAATATTGAGGAAAATTGCCTTGCAAAATATTGTAATTTCACAATAAATCTGGACTATTCATTATAAGGTCGCAGATCTGATGGTATAAGTTATGTTAGTGTTTTTTTCCCCTAGAAGGAAACCCTCTTTTATGAGGGAATTGTATTATGGCTGTGTATATGTGTGTGAATATTGTATTATGAGTGAGGAGACTGTGTGAGAGAGAAGAGGAAGTTACAACGAGTGTGTTGTGGGTTGTATCCCTTCATTTTGTTGGATAATAAAAAGGAAGGATCGGATAATTTCTCTGGTGGAGGTAGCCCACACTGGGTGAACCACGTATATATGTTCTCTATTGTATTGTGTGTCTTATGTGTTTTATTTCTGCCTTTGTTTTATTTTATTGCTCCGTGATCCTGTTTTTATAACATGGATTTCCAAGTGTGAAGAGAGCTTTTAGCAGCTGAAAGACATCTTGACAAGTGTGCCAATCCTAAAGATTGCAGATCCAGATGAAGATTTTATGGTGTGCACAGATGCATGCAAGGAAGGGATCGGTGGAGTCCTCACACAAAAGATAACATGGTATGCTATGATTCTAAAAAATTAAAAGAGCATGAGAGGAATTATGCCACACATGATTGGGAATTAACAACAATTGTACATGAAAATAAATGCAGAGACATTACATCATGGGGAGGAAATTTGAGCTAAGGACAAACCATTGTGGTGTGAAACATTTTT
Source organism: Picea engelmannii (assembly GCA_009831015.1). Lineage (NCBI taxonomy): Eukaryota > Viridiplantae > Streptophyta > Pinopsida > Pinales > Pinaceae > Picea > Picea engelmannii. Next base: position 206,735 of record ML815431.1, on the reverse strand, counting down.
TTGGATATCCATCATTAAATGCTAGACAAACTAGATGGCTTGAATTTCCGAGTGATTATGACTTTGATATTAAGCATATCAAAGAAGAAAAATCAAGTGACTGATGCAGTCAACAAGAGAGTTCATGAAATGCATATTGCAACCATTAGCATGTACAAGACCGATCTAAAAGATAAAATTATTGCAATAGAAAATTCAGATCAACAATATTTGAAAATAAAAGAAACATTACACCAAGGCAATTTACAACTGGAATTTAAATATTATGAGCTGCAAGAGGATGGAATATTCACATATAGAGGAAAAATATATGTGCCAAATTCTAATGAGATGAAAAATACAATGTCGAGGGAAATGGAAAATGTGCCATATGCTGGGCACCCAAGATATCCGAAGACAATTGCATTTGTAAGAAGACAACATTTTTGGCCTGGAATGGAGAAAGAAGTGGCTAATTACATAGCCACATGTCTCGATTGCCACAAGGTAAAGAATTAGCATAGGCATCCAACTGAGTTATTGCAGCCATTGCCCATTCTAGAATGGAAGTGGGAAGTTGTCAAAGTGGATTTTATTACAAAGCTTCCCAGAACAGTGAAGCAAAATTATTCCATCATGACGGTGGTGGATAAATTAACTAAGGCATCACATTTTATTCCCATGAAGACAACACACAAGGTAAAAAATATTGCATAAATCTATATGAGAGAAGTTTCCAAGATACATGGAGTGCCTAAGGAAATAGTTTCAAACAAAGATAACAAAATTCACATCCAATTTTTTGAAGGGTTTGTTCAAAGGTTTTGGGACAAATCTAAATCTCAGTACACATATCACCCAGAGTCAGATGGACAAACATAGATGACTAACAAAATAATTAAGGACATGCTCAGAATGTATGTGATGGATCAACCATCAAAGTGGGAGGACATCATCCACTTAGTAGAATTTGCTTACAATAATAGGTATCAGGCCTCATTAAAAACAAGTCCATTTGAAGCATTGTATGGTAGGAAGTGTAACACACCAGTGAATTGGGATAATCCAACAGATAGAGTAGTTATTGGTCTAGATTTGTTAAAGCAAATGGAAGAACAAATGACAAAGATCAAATAGAATTTAAAGGCTTCCCGGGACATGCAAAAAATTTATGCAGACAAAAATATAGTTTTTAGAGATTTCAAAATGGGTGAACATGTGTTTTTAAAAATGAAGGTGGAGTGAATTTCACTAAGATTAGGAAGATTCCTAAAGTTGGAAGCAAGATATTGTGAACCTTTTGAAATCTTAGAAAAGATAGGGCCAATTGCATACATAGTAACATTTCCTTCATCCATGCTAGTGCATGATGTTTTTCATGTATCATTATTAAAGAAATATGTGCATGACCCTAACCACATAATTGATTGGACTGTGATCCATGTGGAACATGAAGGGGATTTCCGGGTGGAACCAGTACACATCCTGGACAAGAAAGTCAAAGTTCTTAGGAAGAAATCCATAGGGATAGTAAAGGTTCAATGGACCTGCTACAGTCCTAAAGATACTCCATGGGAGCACAGAGAAACCATGCGGGAAGAATACCCACAATTGTTTTTTCAATTTTGAAGAAAAACAAATATAAGAATGCAAGACTCCAAGTTAGAGTTACAGAACCACGTCTCACAGTCCTAGCCAACCTACATTGGGGGCCCTAACAAATGAATGGTACAACCCAATGGACTGAGAACAGTTAAGGGGGTACATTCCTTGGGTCAACAAGTTCAGAGGAATAAGAGATTTTGGTTGGAACTGCTGCCGAAGTTGTTGAAATTGCAGAATTTTATTTCTTTAAGAATTGTGTGTGTGTGTGTGTATGCATGTATACACAATTCACATATACATCGCTTGGCTGTGGAAACACATTATATCTACATTAAACATTAATTAAATTGGGGGTTATAGTAGAGATATTACATTCTCCCTCCCCTACAATTGTGCACCGAAGATGACGCACAATTGTAGGGGAGGGGGAATGTAATTTATTTGCTATAATCCCCAATTTAATTAATGTTTAATGTATATATAATGTGTGGCCACAACCAAGTGACATATATGCAAATTGTATTTTTGAAATTTAATAATAAACTGTGATGCTAACTATTAAGGGGACATGGATAAAGATGGGGGATGAATTAATTCAAAAGAGAGGGGAGGGTCTAAGATAATTTTTAATAGGATTCCAAGGGGGAATTACCCATGTCTATTAATTCCACCCACATTCCTAAATTTTTTTTTTTTTTTTTNTTTGTCCCCGCAGGTTTCGAACCGGTGACTTTAACATCACGGAGTGGCTTAACAACACACTCCGTCACCGACTGTCCTACACCTCGGGGACACATTCCTAAATTTTATTATCATTATGTATTAAATTCTATTTTCTGGTTGAAAACTGTCCCCAAATCCAATCATTGAATGTATGTAATAGGGTGGGTGTGAGAAGTCATGTCCCATAGTCATTGGGAGAATGGGGGCTAAGTACAATCACCTTGGGGAAGCGTGTGAGTTAAACAAACAATAAAAGAGAGGAAATTTGTATGGGAAGTTACAACAATTTTTAGACAATCAATGTCTTTGCATGAACAACAAGCAGAGAGCAAGAAAGAGAATTGGGAGCTAGAGAAACCATGGAGGGTGAATTC
>ML815431.1:159540-184039 GCA_009831015.1 Picea engelmannii | reverse complement strand
ATTACATACAGTAAATGATTAAAATTTCCACTCTACTGTGCAAACCCTTGATATGTTGCTTACTCTGTTCATCTGAATATTCGCGATACACCTGTCATATTAGTTTAAACTAATAAGATCGATTAATTTCCTGAAAGGAGAATCGAAATTCCATGGTTGAAGACACAGTGATGATTGATGGTTTAGATCACCCGAAGAGATAGAGGATCGAGATCTGAGTGGAGCAAAGAATCGACGGCCCAGATCGTAGCGGAGAACGGAGGGTTCAAACTCCAAGGCGTTTGGTGATTTCCGTTGAGGTCACGTGTCCATCAGTGTGTGGAAGCAGAGATTGAAGGTAAGTACAAAAAGGTTGTCAGTTGTGTTTTCCGCTGGGTTATGGTCACGATGTATGGTCGTAAGGTGCTTTACATCATGCACAAAGTTATTTCCGTTGGGTGCTAATAAAACAAAAGGTGTTTAACCCGCCAATTCAATAAGAATCTTGTCAAATAGAACAAAATTGCCAACTTTAGTGACAGTTAGCTAAGTTTAGCCCTGTCAATTTCATTTCACTAACACCAGTTGCATTAGACTTTCTCCATGAGGTACAATTCAAGTATTATGGTAAGTGTCATTTCAATTATTTGAGGCATTTGAGTATGATGTATCTTCGACTGCTTTAGATTTCATGACATATGCTTGGACATTATGCCTTTTTCCCTACTTCACCTTGGTGGTTGAAATTGTGCCCTAGTAAGTGGTCTTCCTTGGGGACACATTTGCTACTAGAAACTCCCTTGAAAATCCATTGTACCATTCCCAACCATACTTACCACTTTCCATCACTTAAGCCCCCCATTTACTCATCTCTTGGGATTTTAGGGTGTATTGACCCAAGAAGGGGTTTTCCCTCTATGGGAATAAGGGGTTGACGACCCAGAGGGATTGCTGTTGGGTAAAAGATAAAATCCTATATATAAACCTTCTAGATGCTTTGCCCAGGGATCCCCCAATAAATCAATGAAACACTTATCTATAAGAAAAGGGGGACCCACAAGAATAATGATTATGAATGCTTAAAGGGTTAGTTGGAGGATATGAGGTCTTATTATGAGATGACCTATCATGATCATGGATATCTAGTGGTATGACATTACCACCATCTGGTCAACAAGCCAGGGTAATGGCTCTCAGTTGCATGAATGAGAGAAAGGGGGTCTCATCACAAGCCAACCTTCTCATTCCCACTAGGTATTTGTGAGTGACATTGTCATTTATCTAGAAACCATGTCAGGACAGTGGCCTTCAACTTGTCCTTAAATTATGAAAGAAATAAAGAATGGAAAAGACAATGGGCTTGGAAAAATTTTGTTGCAAAAGAAGGTGCCACACACCTTCTACAACGACACCCATGAATGAGACACTACAACCCCTTGTATGTCATGAACCCCATGCCCATTAAGTCTTGAAACTTAACCACTTCATCCACTTTACATGGCTTATAGAGGGATCTCTTGGAAACACTCCTTGACCTAGGGAAAGATCTACCCAATAAGACACCTCATCAACCGTCCCATATCCAATCTTGGCAAGTCACATAATGTCTTTGAGCACTTAATTGTTTGACGGGGTAGTATTTGATGCACATGCTTAGGTGGATCCTTTTTTGACTTGATTTATTTATCATGCTATTTTGACTTGAGATCATTGGAGGGCATGCTTATTTGTCTTTGCAGGACCTAGTTGGTGGACAATTTTGGAGGAACAATCCTAGCTTCGGCTTCCATGGGGCTTGAAGCCCATAGGTGGATGCCAAGGGCCCAAATTCTAGATGACAGAGACATAACTTCAGAGGCCTATATGACATTGTGTATGACATAACCTATCCATCACATTCCAAATGTTTTGCCTAGGAGAGGCAAAACATCACCTTTAGAGGCATGATGTCAGCTAGAAGGGCTAGGGTTTGGTGGCGAGGCTATCATTCATTGACACAAGGATGTTTTGTGGAGTTTGAGGCTTTGAACATGAATAAAGTAACTTGGATGATTGACATGTGGCTTTGGGAGGCCTAACTACACTCCTTCAACACCAACGACTTGCTCCTAGTGTCAAAACGCTCCCTAAAGGGGTGCCGTCACTTTGAATTAAGGTTTTGTTTTGTGTAAAAGTAAATTTTAAGTGAATTGTTTAATGTTGTTTTGTAAAAGGGGAAAGATTATGGTTTTTGACCCCTAGTCTTGTGGTTTACCCTTAAATTATGTGGACAAACTATTTTAGAGACATTTTGTATAAATAGAGATCATGTGAATCTCATTTGATAACATAACTCTCACATTGTGAGAAGTATTAGGCTGAAATTTTCACTACTCTTGGTGATTTTGGTGTTTCTCTCTTGTGGAAGGTATTTTTATGAATGTATCTTGGTGAATGGATGAGGAGGAGTGATGCACACCCCCTAAAGGCTTGATCTCTTGACTCTTGGATGAATTTTGCATGGTAACTAGGGTTTGATATCTCATTTTCTTGGATTAGGTAAGGAAAAATCTACATATGCTATTTATTTCTTGATTACTTTGGTTAATTTTGGTGGAAACCCTAGGGAGGAGTATGTTAGATACACCTTCCATCATTGCTTCATCTCCTTGTTAAACTTTTAAGTCTTTACTTTTTGCAAGGGTTTCTAGTAGGAATACGAGTGTGTATACCCTCTTATACTTACCCTAAGTTTGGTTGGAATAACCTAGGGAGTAAGAGGGTTTACACCCCTAGGGTTGTTGTTCATATAACTTGTGATTTAAAGACCCCATTCACCCAATTTAAAAGGCACTAATATGAAAATTATTGCATTGGATAAACAAAATATTGCATTGGGAAACACGATTTCTTGCCGTATTAACTTTTTGCAACTTGGGTTTTGTTCCTTGTGCTTAGAGCATATTTCAACCACTAAGGCATCCCCTCTAAATGGGTAGTTCTTTCTGTTGTTACAAACTTACATATTCAACCACTAGGGTTGCATAAACCCTAATCAAATTGCTTCAATAACTCTCAAATCAACCGCTGAAAATTGCCCAAAGTTTGCACACTTACACGACTTGGAATTGTTATCACACAATTTGTACTTGCCCCAAAGCCCAAGGCAAGTGGATAAAAAATTGGCATAACTGGTAATAACCGATCACTTTCACCTTAATAGGAGTGTAATATTCCAGATATAAAAAGTATGCAGAACATAAATAAAATGCTAGAAATGGCAGATAAACAACAATATAACCATAACAACACCACAATAACACTGAAATGATATCAGAATAACACCAGAAATATCACTTTGATTCTAATAGAAATGTTCACTTGCCTCTTCAAGGGGGAAACCTCCAGTCGAGCAGATCTCTATTACAATAATATCCAAGCTAGGGTTCTCATACCCTCGACTCCTATTTATACTAAATATGTCTATCAAAAGAACCATCTAGAGGAAGATCCTTCTAGAAGAAAAAGCTTCTATTAGGTAATCTTACATTCGACTTATCTACCTTATTGAAAGTCTTTATTAATATTGACCTTTATTACATCCGAATATATTTTTCTACCTATGTGAGGGGTTAGGTCCCTAACATGTCCTCCCCCTTAAAAACAACCTTGTCCTCAAGGCTTGAGATGTGGAAATTGCTGCAGAGTGGTAGCTGGTTCCCAAGTGGCATTTGTTGGAGTTGTATCTTTCCACTAGACTAACACTTCCTTGATGGTTCACTGACACAGACGATGCTCACGCTGGTCCAAAATTTCTTGTGGCTGTAGCCAAATGGATCCTTCTTCATCCAACTCGGGAAGGTTGGTTTGAGTTTGGCACTTAGTTCCAATCACCTTCTTTAAGCATGCAACATGAAAAATAAGATGTATCTTAGAATTATTGGGCAAAGATAACTGATAGGCCACCTGTCCCACGCACTTGAGAATGGTATCAAGACCATGAAAATTGGGTGCCAGCTTCTGACAATGGTTGGCCTTGAGGGAATTTTTCTTGTAAGGTTGCGGTCAAAGAAACACCTAATCCCCTTCTGTAAATTGGCGTTCAAAGCGACCTTGATCTGCTTGTTGATTCATGTGATTCTAGGCCATGACCAAATTGTCTTTGAGGGTACAGAGAATAACCTCTCGAACTGTAAGCGTTTGGTCAACCGCCTGGACCTTTGAGACACCTGGTAAATATGAGAGAACTGAAGGTCGATTTTGTCCATATACCACTTCAAAAGGAGTCATGCAGGTAGTTGTATGGTATGAAGTGTTGTACCACCATTCAACTAGGGGTAACCATTGAGCCCACTTATTTTTATTTTCTGATGCAAAACACCTCAAATATGTTTCCAAACACTTGTTGACAACTTCAGTTTGACCATCAGTTTGGGGATGATAAGATGTGATTAGATGCAATTGGGTGCCTTGTAGCTTGAACATTTCTTACCAAAAATTATTGGTGAAAGTTGGGTCGCAATAAAAAACAATAGAATGCGGCATGCCATGAAGCTTGAAGACCTGATCTATGAAAATTTGAGCCACAATGGATGCTGTAAATGGGTGTTGAAGAGCACAAAAATGAGCATACTTGGAAAGGCGATCCACTACCACCATGATGACTAATTTATTTCCCGATTTAGGTAAGTCTGTAATAAAATCCATAGAGATATCCCTCCAAATAGCAGGTGGAATCAGAAGTGGTTGTAGTGTGCCAGGATATTTGATTGTTTCACTCTTGTTGCATTGACACACATCACATTCAGCTACAAAATTACGAATGTCTTGTTTCATACCATCCCAGAAAAAAGAACGTTTGACCCTGTCATAGGTTTTGGTAAACCCAGAGTGCCCAACTGTGGGTGTAGCATGAAGCTCATAAAGTACTGTGGATTGAAGTTTTGACTGTTTACTTAAATACAAATGGCCTTTGTATCGAAGCTCATCATGGAGTCAAGAGTACCCTGGGGAAACTGGAGAATTGGACTGCGATTATTGTATTAGATGCAAATTTTTGGGATCATGTAGCCATTCTCGACGAATGTCTTGGAGCCAATCTGGTACAATGAAGGAGAGAGAAGAAAGGGATCCTTCATCTTCATATTTTTTGGAAAGTGCATCCACAACCACATTGTCTTTTCCTTTCTTGTAAATGATCTCATAATCATATCCAAATAGCTTATTACCCATTTTTGTTGCTATGGGGAGGAAATGTGTTGTTCCAGAAAATACTTAAGGCTTTGATGATCTGTCTTAATTTGGAAGGATTGCCCCAATAGATAAGGGTGCCACAAATCAATAACATGCATAATATCCAACATTTCCTTTTCATAGATTGATTTGCCTAAATTTCGTTCAAACAATTGTTTGCTGGTAAAGGCCAAATGTCGACCCTCTTGCATAAGGACAATGCCAGTTCCTTTTCCTGAAGCATCACATTCCAGGACAAAGGTCTTTGTGAAATTAGGAAGGGCCAGAACTGGAGTAGTGCACATGGCCATCTTCAAGGTTTGAAAATCCTAAGCAACTGTCGGAGTCCAAGTGAAAGAATTATTTTTAAGGAATGCAGTGAGAGGTGTCGCAATCTTTCCATAATTCTCAACAAACTTGCGATAATAACCTGTTAAGCCCATAAATAGACGTAAGATTTTGAGAGTCTTTGGGTGAGGCCAGTCTTGCATAGCTTCAATATTTTTAGGATCCACCCTGATGCTGTCCTTTCCAACAATATGACCCAAGTACTCGACTTCTGAGGCACCAAAAGAACATTTAGACTGTTTCAGGAAAAGTTGGTGCTAAGAGAGTAGATGGAGAACTCAATCCATATGAGCAAGATGGTCTATCCAGGTTTTTCTATAGATGAGGATATCATCAAAGAAAACTAAGACAAAATGACGGAGAAAAGGATGAAAGACATGATTCATGAGGCTTTGGAAGGTGGAGGGGGCATTACACAAGCCAAAGGGCATGGCCCAAAACTCATAGTATCCTTCATGAGTTCTAAAGGAAGTCTTAGGATTGTCTACATCTTTCATACGTATCTGGTGGTATCCAAAACAAAGATCAAGTTTAGTAAAGAACTAGGCGCCACTCAATTCATCCAAGAGGTCATTAATGACAGGAATGAGAAATTTGTCTTTAATGGTGAGTTTGTTGAGGGCATGGAAGTAAGGACACATGCGCCAAGAACCTTATTTCTTTAGGACCATGACCACAAGATAAGAGTAGGGGCTCGTACTAGGGAGGATAGTGCCCACGTTAAGCAGTTCTTGAACCATTTTCTCAATTTCATTTTTTTGGGAAAAGGGGTGATGATAGGGACGAATATTGGGAGGAAGGCTTCTTGGTACAAGGGGAATGGAATGATCATGAACACCACGGGAAGGAGGGAGTCCCTAGGGAGTGGAAAATACCACTTGATGTTTAGAGAGGATGGATTGGAGGTCTTGCAACACAGAGGGTGTCTCAGTTGCTTGTATGGCATGGAGTTTGGCAATAACGCCAGAATGACCTTTTTTGAGCATCTTTTCCATGCAATGGGAACTAATGATCTCAAGTGAACCGACGATGATGCCTTGGAACTTATATTATTGGCCCTCCTGGTCAAATTGCATGGTTAATTCCTTAAAATCCATGAGAATGGGACCCAAAGTCCTTAGCCAGTCTGCACCCAACACAATGTCACAACCACCCATGTCGATATAAAACATACGAGATTTCAGGTGGTAGTCACTAATTTGGAGACACACATTTTTACAATGCCCTCCACATTTCATGGAGCCACCATTGGCAATCATGATTTGGAAATTATTGACTTCATGGATATAGCAATGAGTTTTTTGGGAAATGCGGCGATGAATAAAATTACGGGCGCTTCCAATATCAACAAGAATGATGACCTTCCAATGCTTGGTGTAACCAATTAACTTGAGGGTTTGGGGAGCAGAGAAACCAGTGAGAGAATTTAGGGAAATGGTCGGTTCAACTTTGGGAGGGTCCGAGGGAGGGGTTATGTCAGTGGGTTCAGGTGACTCAGACACGAGGGGAGTTTCAACATCCTCTTCCGAGATATCCTTTGATATGGCCATAAAAATATTTTGTTCCTTACACTTGTGTCCTGGAAAATATTTGTCATCACAATTATAACAAAGGCCTTTGAGTTGGCGTTCAACCATTTAAGCCCTGGTCAAATTTTGGATCTTTAGTGGAGTAGAAGGAGTAGTGGGATTTACTGGTTTAGTGCGAGGAATAAAGGAGGGTTTCCGGTTTTGAGAAGAGACAACTTGTTGTGCTTCCTTATCTCTTTTAGTAGCCTCCACCCAACTCTGAGGCCGAGCCATGAGGACATGGGCACAAATCTCATCCTTGAGGCCACTGATAAAGCATTCTAGGAAAAAAATCATTAGACATGCCCTCTGTATGAAAATCCAGGCGCTCAAAAGAAGCTATAAAGTCTTCCACTATTCCAGATTGTTTCAACTTTGTCAAACGGACTAAATGGTTGGTGTCAATGTCAAAGTGTTCATAAATATTTTTCACAAAGTGTGTCCAAGCAACATACCATTGACAAACAATTTTTATAGATTGCCACCATTGCCAACGTTCTTGATCTAGATGGAGAACAAAATACCGTAGTTTTTCTAAATCATCTGTAATGTCGTACAAAGAGAAATAATGTTCCATTTGAGTTACCCAACCAGTGGGATCCGAGCCATCAAATTTGCTCACATCCACCTGTGGAAGGAGTAGGTCACGCTGAAAGTGATGGGGCTGAAAATTATGGGAATGAGAGGAAGTTTTGACTTCGGTATGCAAAGGTGGGTCAGATAAAGGGGGATCTGCAGGGATATGCAGCTTGGTGTAGATCATCAAAACGAAAGATTCAAGTTGGGTAGTCATGTCTTGTTTGAGGTCTTCTTTGAGTTCGGTGATTGATGTGGCGATGGAGGAAGCATATTTTGATTGATGGTGGCAATATTGGCACTAAGCTGTCTCACTTCTTGTTGGGTCTATGTGAAATTAGATTGCAAGGTATTGAAGCGAGCCTCCAAGTCTTGGCTACGGGTATGTGCCATGATGACGAGGGAACCGAAAAGGGGGGGGTAGGGTCAATTTGTTTTTCCTGAAAAATGATAGGTATGAATGTGATAAGGGCGAAGAGATAAATCCAATGGAATAGGTCTCAAATAATGGTGAAAAAATTTCCAGACTATTTTTTTTACACCTACGGAGTTATACTCTAGTATGAAGAATACTGCAGTGATGAAATGACCAAATGCTTAACCAGGAATAAATGTGTAGTAATTTGGCAACTTGAACACATTTGCACAGCAATAGATCTTGTCTATTTTATGTTTTGTTTCTGTCTCCAAGGGTTCTACAGATAAGGGTTTTCCCTGTGCTATAGCTCTCTGATATGCAAGCGGGGTCCAACAGTAGTACTCGGCCCAATATCTCAGGGCACCAACTAAGGAGGCTAGATCGTGCCCTTAGTCGTACTACCCAAATACCCAGGTACTAGAGAGTATCTTCCCGAGTGTTGTTCTCGGTGAAACTATAGCAGTCAGGCGACCAATCGATTTATCTAAAGAGGGCTTTAGGAAATCTAGGTCGATCCATATACAAGTGTTGTCTAATGCACTACCACTCGAAGGGGTACCGACGAGGGTTACAAGGGTGGACAACAAATGTGTGCTTAATTACCACTTGTATTTCCTACATGTATGAATCCCTCAACCGTGGGTTTATGCGCGTAACGACAAATCTCTGTAGCTTAAAGACGCCAGCATACGTCTCTACCCTGAAAAAAATTAACCCACAATTTTTTGTCGAGGAAAGTGCTCTGATACCACTTGTAATATTCCAGATATAAAAAGTATGCAGAACATAAATAAAAAGCTAGAAATGGCAGATAAACAACAATATAACCAAAACACCACCACCATAACACTGAAATGATATCGGAATAACACCAGAAAGAGCACTTTGATTATGAGAGCAATGTTCACTTGCCTCTTCGAGGGGGCAACCTCCTGTCGAGAGGAGCTCTATTACAATAATATCCAAGCCAGAGTTCTCATACCCTCGACTTCTATTTATACTATCAAAAGAACCATCTAGAGGAAGATCCTTCTAGAAGCGAAAGATTCTATAAGGTCTTCTTACATTCAACTTATTCTACCTTATTGTAAGGCCTTATTAATATTGACCTTTATTACATCCAAATATATTCTTCTACCTACGTGAGGGGTTAGGTCCCTAACAAGGAGATCCCTTTCTATTTAGGAGTATGTCAAGACTACCCCAGGGGAGACGTCCTCGATGACCTGGGGGGTTTGAGAAGGCTAAGGAAAGTAATCACAAGCAAATCCTTCCCCTCTCATAGATCACTCAAATCAAAGGTTTCTTTATGTCTTAAAGGATGAAGCAAATGGATAATATTGTGTACCTGCCTAAAACAAGACAACAACGCAAAGGAGGCACTTTCCAAGTACCAAATGATTGTTAGTACTTCATAAGACAATAAATCTTCACAAAGTAAGCTAGATGATATGAATTTGCAGTAATGCAACAATTTATAACAACAATTTAATATTTTATAACAACCACAAGATTTATGCCTTGAAATTGCTTGAAAAAGACAAGAAAAAGTGACTTTGACTAAGCAAACTGATAATAAATTGTCACAAGCAAAGTTTTAAATGTTTAGCTAGCTTTTAATGTCACTTTTGCAAAGAATTTTCTGCAGTAAGATGGGTGTAGCAATCTTTTGCAACAACAAATTCTAATGGTCAAAAGTGCAAGAAAACACCATACAAAGTTAGCACTTACCTAGTAGATTGACTAGAAATGATCACAATTGCATTTTGAATGGTTTTAGTACAAGTTATGCAGGTAAATGTTTAAAATCAATGTATGTTTGTATGGCCGTAGAAATGTTTTTCTACAATAGCAATTTAGATTGGGAGTTAGTCTAATTTAGGGTTAGAAAATGTTAGTAAAGGCTTCAAGGATAAACGCATGAGTGTTTGTTTGATCAATCAACACTTGTAGATGGTAGTCTAGTGCCTTTCTAGGGTAAATGGATTCGCTATTGGCAGCAACAAATATTAGAGGAAATATAACAATGATAATGGTATGTGAAAGGGATGGAGAGGATAAGAAAGGTTTTGGTATCCCAAGGCCTAAAAAATCCACCTCCAAGAGATAATTGCTAGGAAGTAACAATGGTTAAGCCCTAGCGATTTCTCCTTTCCTTGAACAAATTGTAATAAAATATGCAATTGGGCATGGAAGTAGGGTTACTAGAGTGCTACAATGGTAGGGCTCTAGTATCTACTTCAGGTTAGGCACCTTTCAAGAAATTTTAGTACATGGAAGATTATAGGGAAAAAGATAACAACATATGTCTTTCCCCTAGGGTTTCAAGCAAGCAATTTCATAATCTTAGACATGAAACAAGTAAAATTAACCATAATGATTCACTCACAATAAAGAAATGTAGATTTTCCACTTACTTCACCAAGAATAATCAAGAAAATCACCCTAGTTGAAGATCCTCCACATGAAAATTTCCAAAATACACCAATAAATGCCTCCTCCAAGAAGTGCACACCACTAATTTCAGCCAAGGAACCTTAAAGAAGGCCGAATTTCAAGCCCACACTTAAGTGATGAGTGAATTGTGAAAAAATACAAGAGTTTTATCTCTTATTTATACAATGTCAATGACCTTTAATTGTCTTTTAGGTCATAAAAGGCCGACATGGCTAGTTTACATCAAAAATCCAATTTTTACATAAAATCAATAATTAAAACCTCAATTTCACTTTAGGGATGACATATTGCCCCTCTAGGGTGACGTTATACCCCCAACATGGAACACTAGGACTCAAATGCAAAACATTGGGCCTCCAGAGGCCTCAAATGCTGCCACATGTGCCAACTAACACCAAATCGTCCTCATAAATGCCAAACCCTAACTGGGTGATGTCAAGGGTCAACATGGTGATGTTAGGGGCCTTCAAGGGCCAATGTCATGGTGGAAGGGAAAGACCCCCCTCGGTCTAGTCCTGCTAGAGTGTTTGAGGGAAAACATCCTTCTTTCTTCCTGGTGCCATCCTCTAGTGTCTCTCTGTCCCTGGTTGGGGTCACAACATCCATCTGGTGGGATTTTATCCCCATGGAGGTCTGAGTTAATCATCTCCCCATATGTACTTGTCCACCGGGAATGATATTGTAGAAAAAACAAGTACGACCTCCATGGGATGATAAGTCATAGGGATCATAGCAATGTCAATCACATCCAATAATCAAATTACCCAAACATGTGCATCAAACCCCCCTTTACCCAGACAAATGCTCAATGACGTTATGTACTTTAACAAGTTAGGTTTGGAGAGGGTTTCATGATGTTCTATTGGGATAATTATACTCAAGTTTGGGGTGTTTCCTAGGTTAAGACCAATCTAGGTCATGTAAGTGTGTGAAATGGTGATGGGGAATGTTTAGGCAAAGGGTGCGGTGATAACAGGGAAATGTAGGTCTTTCCTATGGGTGCCTCTATAGAGGGTGAGCTGCACCTTGTCATGGATGCCAATGTTTCCTATCCCATTCAATGCCTTTTATTCTTTGTCTTATTGCTTTCTCTTTTCAAGTGAATATTTGGGTGACACTATCCTGGCGTGGTGACTAGTGGTGACAATGTTACCCACAAGCACTTCACGAAAATGAGAAGGTTGGCTCGTGATGAGATCCCCTTTCTCTTGTCTATGCCACCAAGATCCACTACCCTATTTTGGTGACCATATAGATGGTAGTTTCATACTGCTACATGCCCATGTACCTAATAGGTTGGCTCATGACGAGACCTCCCATCCACCAACTAAACCTTGAGTTTTATTTTATCTTACAGGTCCCATTTTCTTACTGAGAAGCCTTTTATTTCTTTCTCAGGAATCCCTGGGTGAATCATATCAAAGGTTTCATTTTGACTTTTAACTTTTGCTAGTTACTTTTACCCCCTAGTCCTTTAGCCCCTTCCTCCCACGAGGCAAGGCACAACCCTTCCTAGAGTGGAAAACCCAATGCTCGAACCAAGGTAGGGGAAGACGAGAGGGACAATGATGAAAAATGGTAAGTATGGAAGGAATGGATGATCACCATTCATAGAACCACATAGTGGCAACTCATCCTAAAGGGAACCAAATTACTGGGGAATTCTGTCACCCCCTAGGTATGAACAAGTTAAAGAGCATAATTTCCAAGAAAACATTATGAAATAAAGGAGAGTTCAGTGCAACATATTCAAATGCTTCGAAAATCAGAGTGACACATACCATGATACCTGGGCTCATTACGTCATGGAGCAAGAACCACTGCTAATTCAGGATCAGGCCAGTGGGATGGATGTTGTTTCTACTGATAGATGGGATGCACTGAAGAAAATATGGACCCTCTGGGGCCAATCTCAAATTGTATCGCTCTCGGTACTCCATGTCTAGGACCTACGGGCCTCGAGACATAATATCCTTAGTTATCCCTAGGATAGGGGATAACATATGGCTCCAACTTGGGGACATGTGATCACTGTAGAGTGCATGAGAACGCCAACATATTTGGCATGACCTGTATCTGCTAGATCTCAACAAAATAATTAGTAATATTTGGGGTGGTGATATCACCCCTCGCTCATATATGATACAATGGAATAAAAGTAAGCAAGCGTATATATACAAATGAAAATGAAACTACAACTATACTACTCTAGCATGATATGCAGATGGTATATACAATGAATGCAAATGCCTACCTAACTTACTTACCTGTTGGTTTAATGTTAGGTGTAGTCAAATAACCAATGAAACCATCCTAGAAATATCTCATAATACCTGCCTCTATGCTTGATCATAAACCAAAACAATGATAAGTTAAGTGGAAAAATAACATGAGTTAGAAAATGTATTGCATCATCGAAAATCGTAAAGTCTAGCTCATGGAGGCGGGTGGGAGGGAAAAAATGGTGCCAAGTCACGCTCTCAAGAAAGTGCTCAATCCATCTCCGAAAGGGATCATGAAAAATCAAAGGTTCAATAGACTGACTCAAAGGGTCTGAAGGTTGGCTACCTTGGACGTCTTCACAATTTGAGGTCTGGGAAGGGGCTAGTAAGAACCTAGAGGATGACTGACAATTTCTTAGGGGAAAGTTGAAAGATTGAGATAACGAAGTTATTCTTGAGGTATTCAACCTACCCTTGAATTCTAAAATTAAGCTTTTCCTAAGAGAAAACTTAAGACAAAGGACATGCTTCCCAACTACACCTTTAGTGGCATAGCGAGATGAAATTGTCGAAGGGAGTTGGAAGACATTGTCACAATGATCCTTCTCTGGGAAAGCAATGTCCTCACCTTTATCAATATCTGAGCACAACGGTGGTTGATAATATTCTTCATGGATTAAATCCAAGTGATCAAAGGAATATTCATCAAAATCCTCAAGGTATGACCAAAAATCACTAGGAGAATATAACACCAGGTCATCCTTGGGTGTCTGAAAAAAGTTTGTAATCATATCATCTCCTTGTTTCCAAATCTCAAAAATAGTAACCTCATATGATAGTTGTAAAGGAAAATTTTGGAAATGACCCTCAATGTCGTAAATGGGATCCCCATCATATCCAATCACATCCCATTTACACTTTCCGACATGTATGAATTCATCAATATTATTAACACAGTCAACACCTTTATCATAACATGAAGGGCTTAAAACATCCAAGGGATCCTCTAGCAGTTCTTCACTTTCCAAATCATAAAATAAAGCATCATCAGACTCTTGGAAAGGGAAATAACTTACCGTGTTTACTTCTTCTTGTGCAGGAACTTCAAGAATTTGGATAACTTCATTAAAAGGAAGAGCATGCATCACTGTTTCGTCCTCATGACTTGTCTCTACATCTTGAACTTCATAATAAGGAGGATTTGTCTTGTCCAAAGATTCCCTGTCTTCTTCCTCTTCTAAATCATAGAATAAGGTATCATAAAAAACTTGAAAAGGAGAGTGACTAACCTCATCCTCTTCTTCTTGTGTAGGAGGAATAATCTCTTGGATATCTTCATCAATAGTTCATGATCGTGTTTGATATCTTCAGTCTCTCGCTCTTGAACCGTGTCTCCATTATCCTTGGTATAAGCATGCGTAATTTATTTCTCTTCCTCATGGGATTGGAAACCCTCATTAAGACCTTTCTCCTCAACCCCTTGTTGATCAATGTCCTTTTCCCTTCTTTCTTGGAAATTACCAGTAAAAGTCTCAATGGCAACTAATCTCTCCAAACTAAGAGTATCTGGGGTAAAGAGGTGTCCTTCCTTGAACAAGGAGGTATTTGCCTCGATTTCTATAGCCATGTGATAAGATTCATGGATTGTTTTTGGCCCCTTTTTATTGAGGAGAAACCCTAAATGCACTAGGAGTGCATTGGTATAGAGGTAAGCAAGGTATTTGTCTTCAGGACGATGGCTTCTAGGTATTTTCCATAGCAAATTTTTGAACATGGTATGGAATTCCAGGATACTCTTGTTCTTAGTTTGTTTCAAGTACTCGAGTCTTTTTATTAGCAGTTGTATATATCGTAATTTAATACCCCATTTCTTGAGAAAGGTTTCTTCTAACTGGTCCATAGATGTGATGCTAGCATCAGGGAGATCGTCATACCATTTCCTAGCATTGCCATGAAGAGTGGCAGAGAAAAGTTTCATTGTCAAATCCTTAGCATCATCACTGATAGGGTGGAGTTGAAATAAAGCCCCAAAATTATCCATGTTATTGTTGGTTCTAACCCCATCACTACCGGTGAATCTAGGGAGCCATTTTTCATACCTCAGGGGCATTTGTCGAGGGTAACCCAAAATTTTACTCATATATAAGGGTTTGAAAATTCCTAGGTCCCACTGAGAATCCATGGTTGGCTTTGTCATCAGTGGAGTCGCCAGATAATCCTTCTAGGGATCATCAAAGAGAAAAGAGGGAATCACCCTCAATGGAGTCGCTAGGTAAGCTTTGTGAAGTAAAGGCTTTGGATAAAGGCTTATCGAAAAAGTGTCGTTCGAGGAAAATTGACTCGATGATCCCCAAAAATGGTGCCAAAATTTTATCGTTCAATTTGTACTTGCCCAAAATCCTAAGGCAAGTGGATACAGAATTGGAGTAACATGGAATAACCTATCACTGTCACCTTAATAGGAGATCCCTTTCTATTTAGGAGTATGCCAAGACTACCCCAGGGGAGACGTCCATGGTGACCTGGGGGGTTTGAGAAGGATAAGGCAAGTAATCACAAGGAAATCCTTCCCCTCTCACAAATCACTCAAATCAAAGGTTTCTTTATGTCTTAAAGGATGAAGCAAATGTATAACATTGTGTACCTGCCCAAAACAAGACAACAAGGAAAATGAGGCACTTTCCAAGTACCAAATGATTGTTAGTACTTCATAAGAAAATAAACCTTCACAAATTAAGCCAACTGATATGAATTTGTAGCAATGCAATGATTTATAACAACAATTTAATATTTTATAACAACCACAAGATTTATGCCTTGAAATTGCTTGAAAAAGACAAGAAAAAGTGACTTTGACTAGGCAAATTGATAATAGATTGTCACAAGCAAAGTTTGAAATGTTTAGTTAGATTTTAATGTCACTTTCGTTGAGAATTTGCTGCAGTTAGATGTCTGTAGCAATATTTTGCAACAACAACAATTTCTAATGGTCAAAAGTGCAAGAAAACACCATACAAAGTTAGCACTTACCTAGTAGATTAACTAGCAATTATCACAATTGAGTTTTGAATGGTTTTAGTGCAAGTTATGTCAGTAAATGTATCAAATAAATGTATGTTTGTATGGCTGTAGCAATGTTTTGATACAACAGAAAGTTAGCTTGGGAGTTATTCTAATTTAGGGTTAGAAAATGTTAGTAAAGGCTTCAAGGATAAAAGTATGAGTGTTTGTTTGATCAATCAAGACTTGTAGATGGTAGTCTAGTGCCTATCTAGGGTAAACAGAGTCACTAATGGAAGCAAAAAATCTTAGAGGAAAGATAGCAATGATAATGGTATGTCAAAGGGATGGAGAGGATAAGAAAGGTGTTGGTATCCCAAGGCCTAAAAAATCCACCTCCAATAGATAATTGCTAGGAAGTAACAATGGTTAGGCCCTAGCGATTTTTTATTTCCTTGAACAAATTGTAATAAAATATGCAATTGGGAATGGAAGTAGGGTTACTAGAGTGCTACAATGGTAGGGCTATAGTATCTACTTCAGGTTAAGTGCCTTTCAAGAAATTTTAGCACATGGAAGATTATAGGGAAATAGATAACAACATATGTCTTTCCCCTAGGGTTTCAAGCAAACAATTTCATAACCTTAGACATGAAACAAGTAAAATTAATCATAAGCATTCATTCATAATAAATCAATGCAGATTTTCCACTTAATTCACCAAGAATAATCAAGCAAATCACCCCACATGAAAATTGCTAAAATACACCAATAAATGCCTCCTCCAAGAAGTGCGCACCACTAATTTCAGCCAAGAAACCTTAAATAAGGCCGAATTTCAGACCCACACTTAAGTGATGAGTGAATTATGAAAAAATACAAGATTTTTATCTCTTATTTATACAATATCCATGACCTTTAATTGTGTTTTAGGTCATAAAAGGCCGACATGGCCAATTTACATCAAAAATCCAGTTTTTACATAAAATCAATAATTAAAATCCCAATTTCACTTTAGGGATGACATTATGCCCCTCTAGGGTGACAAATGCCCCCCATCATGGAACGCTAGGCCTCAAATGCAAAACGTCGGGCCTTCAGAGGCCTCAAATGCTTCCACACGTGCCAACTAGCACCAAATCTTCCTCATAAATGTCAAACCCTAATTGGATGATGTAAAGGGTCAGCATGGTGATGTCAGGGGTCTTCAAGGGCCAATGTCATGGTGGAATGGAAAGACCCCCCTGTGTCTAGGCTGACCATAGTGTCTAGGGGAAAAATTCCTTCTTTCTTCCTGGTGCCATCCTCTGGTGTCTCTTTGCCCCTGGTTGGGGTCACCACATCCATCTGGTGGTATTTTAGCCCCAAGGAGGTCCGAGCTAATCATCTCCCCATATGTACATGTCCACTGGGCATGATTCTAGAACGACAAAAATTACGCCCTCCATGGGCTCATAAGTCACAGGGATCATAGCAATGCCAATAACATCTAATAATAAAACTACCCAAACATGTGCATCAAACCCCCCTTTACCCAAACAAATGCTCAATGACGTTATGCAGTTTAACAAGTCAGGCTTGGAGAGGGTATCAAGATGTCCTATTGGGATAATTATCCTCAATTTTGGGGTGTTTCCCAGGTGAAGACCAATCTAGGCCATGTAAGTGTGTGAAATGGTGATGGGGAATGTTTGGGAAAAGGGTGTAGTGATAACAGGGAAATGTAGGTCTTGCCTGTGGGTGCCTCTATAGAGGACGAGCTGCACCTTGTCATGGACACCAATGTTTCCTAGCCCATTGAATGCCTTTTATTATTTGTCTTATTGCTTTTTATTTTCAAGTGAATATCGAGGGGACACTGTCCTGGCGTGGTGACCAGTGGTGACAACGTTACCCGCAAGAACTTCACAGAAATGAGAAGGCTAGCTCGTGATTAGACCCCCTTTCTCTTGGCTATGCCACCAAGAGCCACTACCCTGATGACCAAATAGATTGTAGTGTCATACCGCTACATGCCCATGGATCGAATAGACTGGCTCATGATGAGACCTCCCATCCACCAACTAGACCTTGAATTTTATTTTATCCTATGGGTCCCCTTTTCTTACTGAGAATCCTTTTATTGTTTTCTTGGGAATCCCTAGGTGAAGCATCTCAAAGGTTTCATTTTGGTTTTTAACTTTTTCCATCTACTTTTACCCCATTCTTCCCACAAGGTAAGGTACAACCATTCCTAGAGTGGAAAACCCAATGCTCGAACCAAGGTAGGGGAAGATGAGAGGGATAATGATGAAAAATGGTATGTATGGAAGGAATGGACAATGACCTTTCATAGACCCACCTAGTGACAACTCATCCTAAAGGGAACCAACTTACTAGGGCATTATGTCACCCCTCAGGTATGAAAAAGTTAAAGAGAATAATTTCTAAGCAAACATTATGAAACAAAGGAGATTTCATTAAAACATATTCAAATTCTTCTAAAATTAGAGTGACACATACCATGATACCCAGACTCATTACCTCATGGAGCAAGACCCACTGCTACTTCAGGATCAGGCCGGTGGGATGGATATTGCTGCTGCTGATAGATGGGATGCATTGAAGAAAATATGGGCCCTCCATGGCCAAGATAAAGTCGTATGGATCTCGATACTTCATGTCTAGGACTTGTGGGCCTCAAGACACAATCTCCTTAGTTATCCCTAGGATAGGGGATAACAGGTCCAACACATTTTTTGGCAAAGTTTGGAGGAGTTTTAGTGGCTGATTTTCTTGCTGTAATAAGTTGTTTGTTACAAAAATAAGGCTGATTTATATTACTGCATAAAGTGTTTAATACAACCTTATATTTTTATGCTAGTATCTTGGTCTTTGAATCTTGAGTTTCACTAGTGTTTAGCTAGTCTATCTCTTGCATCTTTCACTTGATTTCTAGCACTTGTTTAACAACTTATTGTGCCATTTCATTGCTAATATATATTGTTACTAACAACTTATATTAGGGACAACAAGCTTAACTTTATTTTCCAATTGTTTATATTGCATCATATACTTGGTTTTCTTGTGTCTCGAACATGTACTTCACTATCAACGATTACTCAACTCATTTGGAAACCCTTGAACCTTCACAAGACCTCTTTGCAAGCTCCCCCTGTCATATATAATTGAACTCTAGGGAAATCTACTCATACTTATCATTTTCCATTTCAATCCCCCCTAGGGTCACCGATATTCCCCCCTTGAGGTGACTACCTCACCTCTAAAGTGTTATGGACACCTGCCTAAAATGACAGTGGGTAGGTTCCCTCCTAGTTGTCACCATTTAGTGATTGGGTTAGTATTTTCCAAACCTTCAACTTGTGCGATAACATTTTGGCACCGTTGTTGGGGAGGATTTTGGATCCTTTACGGAACTCTAACAACCCTTTGAAAAGCTATTCCAAAGCCTTTATCCCTTAGTTTTCCTGGACACTCCACCCAAGGAACTTTGCCTTTCCACCTTTCTTGATGAGCTCCTCTTGAAGCTCATCTGGATACTCCACCCCCAAAAAACCCTTCCTTTTCCAAACATTTTCCTCATGGGAGGTTCAAGACTTCTAAGGTTGACCAAAGAAGGCCTCCTCTCAAGTATTTCATTGTCAAAACCCTTTTCCACAATACCCTTCCTCTTGCTCCAATGGATCACCCTTGGGAAAGGACCTCTACAAACCCCTTAACATGTCCAATTTCCATGGATACCCTAACACAATTCCAAAAGATTCTAAAAAGTGGTTTCCAAGGTTCCTAGGAAACATTGTAGTGACCGTTGAGGACCATATTTATGTTATGGGATGATACATGGACAATGCAGGTATTGAGCATGAAGACGTAGCCATGATTTTTTTTCCTTATCATTGCATGAAGAAGCTCTTGATTGGTTTAGAGGTATCCTTGATGATCATCTCACATCCTATGAATATTTTTCCAGCTTATTTAAGAGTAGATGGTCAACAAAGACAGACGGTGGGACGCTTGGAGCTCAATTCAACCAGATAAATAAAAAAGAGAATGAGACAGTGAAGGAATTCAATACTATATTTGACAGGTTGTACAATTAGATTCCAACATAATTCTGTCCTACAACATCATCAATTCATCTCCTTTACATGAATGATTTTGAAGGGAAATTACGATTCATTCTGAAAGACAAGAATCCCACATCGTTGGCACAAGCCAAGGAGTATAGTGCTGACATTGAAGAAAATCTCCTTGATTCAAGGGTAGAACCTTTTCACTACCCTTGTGCCAAATAAGAAGCATACATTAAGATTTCCAACAGTAGTGCTCCTGATCAGATTGCCCTCTTAACTCATAAGATAGATCATATGAATACTCAGTTTACCCATGTGCATAATCAAATTATGGGCCATTTGACTACTGTGGAGAGGAATCAATCTGCTCCTAGACCTTAGTTTACCAGACAACAAAGAGATCCCACAGGTTGGAAACCAAATCCTTAACAAGAGGAAAAGGCCTTAGATACTTTAAAACTAGTTGGGATAGTTGACATAGAAGCTTGGTGCCTTCCATGTCAAGAACCTCACATAGAAAATGAATTCCCTCGACGAGATGAATATTCTCCCGACGATATGAATTTCATGGATATGATCTGTGTTTTCCAAGAGGAACAAGTCACTCAAGAACAAATCAATGAAGCTAGAAGATGAGGCAAAAGAGAGGGGAGACTTGAGGCCTTGAATCAATTAAAATATGATCGGAAGAAAGAATTAAGGAGGAGGGAATCTCCGACCTACACTAGAAGGAATAAAGCTTCAGCCCCTCCATATAATCCTGACACTCCTCTTCCATCAACAGAGAAGGTGGCACCACCACCTCCACCTTCGGTACATGAGTTGCTTCCTAATCCAACTCCTACAGACATCAGTCAGTTGAATATAGACATTGCAAGCATGTATGGAAAACTGAATATGACAGTCCCAGTGATAGAGATGTGTAAGATCCCTTCCATGAAGAGGGAAATTTTGAAATTATTACTGGTGCCAATGAGGAAGGAATATGCTCCCATCATCTTGAACACTATATATCTCGATCGGCCATGGGACATGAACCCTCCCTTCTACCTCTCATTAGGCATGAATGAACTTCACTTGAACAATTGCATCCTTGATTCTAGCGCCTTAGCAAATTTCATGTCATTGAAGGTAATGGAACAACTTGGTCTGAAGACAACCAAACCCTATGGAAATATATGTGGTATTGATTCAAGAAGGGTCAAGGTCTTTGGGGTGTGTGAGGACATTGAGGTTTTTCTCGTTTATTTTCCACATAACATCCTCCTCATGGACATATTAGTGATCAATGTTCCAGATTCTTGGGGGATGCACTTGTCGAGGACCTGGCCCTCTTCCCTTGGGGGTTTTATTAGCATTATCCTTACACATGCATACATTTCCATGGGCGATGGCACATATGAAATATTACACAGTAGGGAAAAGAATGATAAACATGTGATGGATCTAAGTGGCCCAATTATGTCAATGAACACAATCATGATGTGCCCCAACAAATTATTGAGTATGATCCATCCGAGCTACCCTTCATTCAGGAAGACGCCATAGAGATGTTTCTCCCATGGACATATGAATACAAAGAAAAAATTTCAAAATACCATGGGAAGGAGCCAAGGTCTATCCAGATTTTGAAGAAAGGAGATGAAAGGCATGAAGAAATAATCAAAGATATGGTCCACATAGAGCCTCCTTCACATCCATGCATTGAGAATACACCTTGCATCAATTTCAATGAAGGAAGTCTCGTGCTCATGTGGGACAAGAGAAAGGAAAATCCCAGGTATGACCAGCGAGATAATAACTCATGGCTTAGCCCTTACATCATCAAGAAGAAGTTAGATAAAGAAAAGTACTATCTGATAGCCTTAGACGAGAGAAATATGCCATTACCAGTGGATGGATCTCTTCTCCAACCTTATGTTCAGGTCACTTGACTTCTTCAAGGCCTATGCCCTAGGTAAGTAGGTAGCTCATCTTTCTTTCCTTTCATTTGCATCTTGATTGCTCATATTAGTTTATATGCATCTCATATTTCATTTTTCTTTACTTGCATATTGATTTCATGCTTAGCTTATAAATTTTTGAAAAAATGTCAAAACTTTTCTTTTCTAGATTAGATTTTATTTTGGATTATATATATATATATATATATATATATATATATATATATATATATATGGATAAAGGGTGATAGCACCACCCTAGATATTTTGATCTCTTTTTCTAAGTTTTGGCAGGCACATGTCTACCAGGAGATGTTGCGGTTCTCATGCACTCTATGGCGAGCACATGTCCCCAAGTAGAAGAAATATGTTATCCCCATTTTGTGGGATAACTAAGTAGATTATGTCTCGAGGCCCTCAGGTTGCAGATATGGAGTGCCAAGAGACTACATGACCAACAATGTCCTTTTTCACAAGATGGAGACCCTTCTCACCACCACAAAGGTCGCATATTTTCATATGGAATCCACCACACCAGCTGGCTTTTGAGAGGCAATGGGCCTTGCTCCATGAGGTACAAGTTAGGTATTATGGTAAGTGTCATTTCAATATTTGAGGCATTTGAGTATGATCTATCTTAGATTTCTTTAGATTTCATGACATATGCTTGGACATTATGCCTTTTGACTTGTTTCACCTTGGTGGTTGACATTGTACCCTAGTAAGTGGTGTTCCTTGGGGATGGGTTTTCTACTAGGAACTCCATTGAAGAGCCATCGTACCGTTCCCAACCATGCTTACCACTTTCCATCACTTAAACCCCCCATTTCCTTATCTCTTGGGATTTTAGGGTGTATTGACCCAAGAAGGGGTTGTCCCTCATTCTATAGGAAGAAGGGGATGAAGGCCCTGAGGGATTGTTGTTGGGTAAAAGATTAAATCCTATATATAAACCTTCCATATGCTTCGCACAGGGATCGCCCAAGAAAGAAATGAAACGTTGATCTATAAGAAAAGGGGGACCCACAAGAATAATGATTATAAATGCTTAAATGGTTAGTTGGAGGATAGGAGGTCTCATTATGAGATGACCTATCATGATCATGGATATCTAGTGGTATGACATTACCACCATATGGTCACCAAGATAGGGTAACGTCTCTCAGTTGCATGGGTGAGAGAAAGGGGGTCTCATCACGAACCAACATTCTCATTTCCATTAGGTATTTGTGAGTGACATTGTCATTAATATGGACACCATTCTAGGATAGTGGCCTTCAAATTGACCTTAAATTATGAAATAAACAAAGAATGGAAAAATGATGGGCTTGGAAAAATTGCATCGCAAAAGAAGGTGCCACACACCCTCTACAAAGGCACCCATGAATGAGACACTACAACCCCTTATATGTCATGAACCCCATGCCCATTGAGTCTTGACCTTTAACCACTTCATCCTATTTACATGAATTAGAGAGTGATCGCTTGGAAACACTCCTTGACCTAGGGCAATATCTACCCAATAGAACACCTCATCAACCCTCCCATATCCAAGCTTGACAAGTTGCATAATGTATTTGAGCACTTAATTTTTGACAGGATAATATTTTATGGACATGCTTCAGTTTCTCATTTATTGAATTGATTTACTTATCATGATTTTTTGAATTGACATCCTTGGAGGGAATTCTTATTTGTTTTTATAGGACCTAGTTGGTGGACAATTTTGGAGGAACAAGCCTAACTTGGGATTCCATGGGGCTTGAAGCCCATAGGTGGATTACAAGGGATTGCATGCGAGATGAGAGAGACATACCTTTGGATTCCTAGAATACATTTTGGATGACATAAGCTATCCCTCACATGCCAAACGTCTTTCCTAGGAGAGGAAAAACATCACCTTTAGAGGCATGACGTTACCTAGACGGGCTAGGGTTTGGTGGTGAGGCTATCATTCATTCACACAAGGATGTTTTGAGGAGGTTGAGGCTTTGAACATGAGTAAAGTAACTTGGATGATTGACATGTGGCTTTGGGATGCATAAATACACTCCTCCAACACCAACGACTTGCTCCTAGTGTCAAAATGTCCCCTAAAGGGGTGACATCACTTTGAATTAGGTTTCTTTTGTGTAAAATTAAATTTTAAGTGAAGTTTTTAACGTTATTTTGTAAAAGAGGCAAGATTAGGTTTCTTGAACCCTATTCTTTTGGTTAACCCTAAAATTATGTGGAAAAACTATTTTAGAGACATTTTGTATAAATAGAGATCATGTGAATCTCATTTGATAACATAACTCTCCCATTGTGAGAAGTATTAAGCTAAAATTTTCGCTACTCTTGGTGATTTTGGTGTTTCTATCTTGTGTAGTGTCTTTGGATGAATGTCTCTTTATGAATGGATGAGGAGGAGTGATGCGCACCCCCTAAGGCTTGCTCTCTTGACTCTTGGATGAATGTTGCATGGTAACTAGGGTTTGATATCTCATTTTCTTGGATCAGGTAAGGAAAACTATTGATATGATGTTTATTTCTTGCTTACTTTGGTTATTGTTGTTGGAAACCCTAGGGAGGAGTATGCTATATACACCCTACATGATTGCTTCATCTCTTTGTTAAAGTTTTAAGTCTTTCCTTTTTGCAAGGGTTGCTAAGAGGAATATGAGTGTGTATACCCTCCTAGATTTACCCTAAGTTTGGTTGG